>DWDU01001697.1:0-14102 GCA_018245575.1 Jemadia suekentonmiller
CTTTTACAGACCACTTACAAGCAATTTGTCATGATTTTCTGTTACAGCTGGACAAGCATGTGCTTATTAATTACAAATGAATCAGATCTATCTATCGTGGACAAGGATACAGAAACAGGTTCGGTTACAAAATTGTCAGGTCTAGATGGTCATTTATCGTAACAATATATATAATTGAAATAGTTAACTTTAGATATTAATATAACATGCTCTACTTACGGACGATTCAGCAGTTTTATAGTTTAGAAGACGAGTATAGCCTGGTATTCATGGAATAAAAGATGTTGGACTCGTGTTACTTACCTCTCTGATATAAGTCGTATGCTCCTAACATTTATCATAGTCATCATCATCAGCCTGTTACAGTCCACTGCTAGACTTCGGCCTCCCTTGAGGGGTTATACCCATTATCCCCTCGCTGAGAATGCGGGTTGGGGATCGCAGAGCACTGCTGTTTGCACCGCCTGCGCTGCTGCCCATACACGGCCAAGGAACTTAGCTGTGCCTAGCCGCTTAGCCCCGGGTTTAGTCGCCTTTTACGACCCTGTATCCTGGCACGGGGTCGGGGAGTGTATTCTAACTCCGCCCCGACACGCATTACTCACATTCACTGGCGTTTACTCTACATCATAGACAAACAGCCCAGTTGCTGTGTCGGTGTCCATAATTGTACTGAGCTCATACTACAAGACTCACATGACACACGATGTTGACCTCATTACTGTATTGTCCAAACGATATAATGTATTTCTAACTGCTCTCAAGAGGCCTTCAATTTTACTCGTATTTATGATTGAGTATGAAGGCCGCAATGCATTTGGCTGCGGTGAACTGAATATGTTGTTCAATTGAGAAGAATATGACTCGCTGTCAAGTGTCAATGTGACAAATCTTCGAAATTTGAAATCGGCTTAGAAGGCAAATAGTATAAGGTTCAGCCTATTGTCATCCTATAATCGGGAGAATTGTGGCTGCATCAGGTAGTTACTCAACGAGAATCAGTAGTGTAGAGCTTTGAGAGCATCATCATGTACCCTTTTGTAGACCACAGGATATATTATCATGAGACTTATCTTTCTAAATCAGAAGGACGACGACGTTCTTCCGCTGGTTCAGGTCTCGAACACTCAGCACATTCATTACCTTATTTGGAGTATTAGGCGATCAATAATGACGATGGCCGTAGTTTTGGAGACTACAATGACGTATTTTGACTGCTACGACGAAGAGTGTTTTATTGATGGTAATGGAAAATTAGTCTACTCACCTTTTGGTTCTCTAAACCGATAGCAATCTATTAGGCATAGAATATGTGTATTAAACGATAGAGAGGGAGAGAGTCGTCAACTCACCTTTCGCTGTCCGGGGCGTCGCGCAGTCGCTCGGTGTCGGCGGTCTCGTAGAGCGCGTCGTCGTCGGGCGGCGCGCGCAGCGGCGCGAGGTGCGCGTGCGGCGCGGCGGCCGGGAACAGGTGGTGGCGTGCGGGGCCGCGGAAGCGCGGGTAGCCGAACCGGGACTCCTCCTCGCCCGCCGGCAGCCGGCTCCGGCAGCGCCCGCTGCAGTGGACACATTTTCACTAAACTTTACACGAGTGTGCCAGACTAACTGCTCAAATATTTCCAGCAAAATTCGTTAAGTAGGGTTGGGAGGTTGGATTTTAAATGTGATAGAGAATGAACATTCTTGTGATTTGTATGGTTTGTTTATGCTAAGTTACTTAACAAATTACAAATATCTTCCAAAAATTGTTCTAGGAAGGTCTTCATGGTTAATTAAAAGTGGCATAACACTGGGGAGTAAATATATCCAATGAGCATTAAAGTAAACAAGGTCAAAATTAATACGTACGAGGATACTTCTCCGGGGTCAATCCTATAGTGTCTCTCGGCTTCCGTCTCTGACATTCGAATGTCTTCTGAGCCAGAGGGGCTCATGTGTCTACTCGAGTGGTGTTCTAATTGTCTAATCAAATCTTCGAGGTTCCTGATTCTGATAGGTCCACATTGTGGGCCTTCGTCTTCTTCTTCATCAGCACCGCGCTGTCTTCTTAATTCGGCTTCATGTATTTTCTCAGCGCTGGGTGCTCGTTCTCGCTTATATTCGTATTCCTGTAGGGCCCGAAGATCACCGGATCCCACCGAAGCCCCAGCGCTTGCTCGTTGCGCCGCCGCTGTCTTTAATGCCACGATGATATTTTCGCGATATCCGTTCAAATCCTTAAATAATTGTAATTATTTTCTCATTACTTTAAAGCATAATATTTTAATAAAAATAGATAAACAAATTTTTCGTATTCCTCAACTATATATAATTGTATGAGTTAAGATTGATTACAGCAATGATGAGTACCTTAAATTTATATTCCATATCGGCGACAGCTCCGGATGGCTCTTGACCATCAGATTGGCTGCCAGCCTCTAGCTGTTCGGACTGGGAGTCGTCTCCCCACTTGTCTTTGCCGTCTACCGCGCCGTAACCGTGTTTCTTCAGGATCCCCTTCTCGGGCAACTTGGCCATAGAGTTTGGAGCTACGTCTATGAATGCGATATCTTCTTCTCCTGAAAAGTACCACAATAATTTTTACCTCTTTCTACTAAGGTTTGTTTACAAGTTTAATGCAAAATTGTATTTGAAATATGTAACAAGTAAATAGAATGCTTGCTGTTTTTAAACATTTCAATAATAAATACTGTTCGTTGGAGCTTGTCGCACAGAAGTACCCTTTAGTAATGTGATTTAACAATTTTTTGTCAGTATACGTGTAATGAAACATGTTACATTGAAAGTAATTACCAGAATGAGTCGGTTCATCTTCGCTTCCCGAATGCACCCGTTTCATTTGTTTGTGGTCTCTGTAATGTAAGAAATAGTAACAATGATTGCACTAAAATTCGCGTTCTACCTCGACCATGTATTTAATGTAGGATACAGAGCAAAGAGTGGATTGCGATCATGCTTTACTGTATTACTTTTAAATGTAAGGTTTAAGTTCTAAGTCTTTCTATCTAAGTCTGTCTGTGATTCATCCAACAAAATGAAAGCACTCGTTTTATCTATTAAAGGCTACAACGGATGATTCTAAATGATATCGATTGAATTAATATGGAACCGCAGCGACACTCACAAAAATTTATTAATTTTTGGGAACAACAATTGGATAATTTTTTTACAGAAATTAAACTTGAAAGAAATTTTGTAGTTTCAAATTGACAACTCACGGATATCTGCTAGTAGTACCACCTCCCGACATGTGATTCCCCTGTCTGAAGATCACTCGCTGGGAATCGCCACGGCTGAGAAATTTGGAAATACTACTTAATTTTGGATTTCAGTGCGTCCAATTCTTCGATCAATACAAAGCACGTTTATCGATTAGCTTTATAATTGGACGTTGTCAAATATCGAGTTCCGTTTATTGTGCTCGTCTTTGAAACTAGTTAACGTTTTGTTCGAATCTAAATTATTATTTTGGAATTAAATGAAGTAAAATTAATTTGCTTATTACTTTATACTTTTATTTTTTATTTTCTATTCAATTAAGACGACAATGAAAGTTCAGTAATGAGTATAATTTAGTAATAAGACTGAAATGTCTACTGCATGAGAAAAAGCGTGTCGTTGAACGCGTTGGATGTATGCACCTAAGTCACGCTAGTAACACACCACCCGTGAAAGTAGCAAGGTTTACTTGCAAAATTCTAATTAAAAGCATTATCGAAACTAAGCTTAGTGTGGGAGAAGCAGAAATCGTGTGCGCAAAAAATTTGAGTGCGTGGGACGCCATTTCCGCGCCAAGCTTCGACGTACCTTAATAGGTTTCTGTTTGAATACACCAGATCCGTATAGAAGGAAAAACAAATAAGTGACTTTCAAGATTTTGAACCAAACGAACACAAAAGTATTTATAAGTAATGTATTATAGAAGTTATACAGAACGCCAATTTTATTGAACAACTTGTAATGTACAGATAGTTTATATGTTTAAAGTCAGTTTGGATTTTTTATTTGCGGTTATCGTAGTTGGTATCAATGATAAATTCATCTTGTCAACTGACGATTCCTAGTTGTTTATATTAAATTTATAATTGTTTTAGAAATCAAAGGCACTTTTAGCGTTTTCTGAATCTATAATTTTGATAGATATAAAAAATACAAATTAATGTCAATCAAATGTGACGTCCAATAAACAATGTGTTGTTCATAGCTGTTTTTTTTATAAATATTAAACAATTAGGTTTTAAAAAGGAACTGTTTAAAATAAAAGGGTTGAACGATGCAAAGGGAGGTTTAGATTATGTGTTCAAAGAGGGTAGTACAGATAAGGTAGTGAGAGATTAGGACAAGAATGTTCCTTTTTTCTAGAGTAAAAATATCAACGCACCTGAATGTGTTGTTGAAGGAATGCATCTTGCCGCCATCGATGGAGATGTCTTCTTGGGAATTGTTAGACGCAGTGGAGCCGCCAGCGAAGTTCTTTGCGATAGGTTTCTTTACGTAAGGCGGGTCATACTTCGGGAGCGTGCTCTTTTTCCTGATGCAGGCGTGGCGTGGGGAACGCACACTCAGATCAATCGATTACGTTTACAACATTGAGCGCAAGGAATCGTGGACGGAATCGAGAACACCTCCAGTTTTAAAGGGATCAAAAATTTTGAATCCGTGTTTTCGTTTCCGATTAATATGAGAGAGAAAGAGATAGAGACTTTTGAACTGAGGAGAGAATGGAAGCTGACGAGATGTTATTCAATTGTGTTTATTCTGATGGAATTATAAAGTGAACAATTCTGAGATTCCAATTTTTTTTTCAGGTCTTGTGTTTAATCTGAATAATATTAAAAACATACTTTATCAAAATGCTTATGTTGATTAATGTTACAGAGTTGAAACATCAGTCAGTGTA
This sequence comes from Jemadia suekentonmiller, assembly GCA_018245575.1. Lineage (NCBI taxonomy): Eukaryota > Metazoa > Arthropoda > Insecta > Lepidoptera > Hesperiidae > Jemadia > Jemadia suekentonmiller. The sequence continues at coordinate 4,901 of DWDU01001697.1, forward strand.
AGATGTTTGAATTCCATAACAAAGTGATAATCAAATATATATTTAATATTTTTATAATGTATCTTTTTTTAAATAGTCCGTTTATGGTCAGCTTTCACTACTACACTCCTACATTTAAGTTAAATGTACAAATCTTGTATCTAACCGTAATGTTATTGAAAGTAGGTAATATTTAAATGGTATTTATTTATCCGATTGCTATCATTTCAAAATATATCAAGAGCAAAATTTACTCAAATTTTATATAGCGAAACTATGTCCTATAACGCAGGGAGTTATAGGAGCGCTCAAATTAAATACATCAACATCATTATGGTCATGTCCAAGACTTCAATTAAACTGCAAAGACTGGCGCTTTTGGATATCTCAATCATCTATTTTGATTTTAACTTTTTGAAGTTACTTTACTTTTAACTTTTCGTTTCATTCCTCATGGGAATTGATGTTATGAGGAAACATAATTAAAAGATTGATCTTAGCTTAAGTGATAATGGTCTTTTTTCATTAAAAACATTTAAAAATTTGTATTTTACTTTCGCTTGTTTTATGAGCACATATTATTCGTCAAGATATTGGCCAATAGATTCATATTTTGTCTTAAAAATATTATAACGAAATTGGGGAGAAAAATAAAAATAAATGTCTTTAATGGAAAATGACCACGAATTCTTAAATATAACAGTAGGCGTTGCTAACTAGATAGATAGCTGCTTGAAAGAAGAATCCGTGCATCGCACATTCGCTTCTCGTGCAAAGGTTAACATGTACGTATGTAGACTTTGTGGCGATGGTTGATGACAGTGAATTCAGAGTTCAGCGTTCTATATCTTCGCATCTCATAAATAATCTGAAGTTGTTTCTGCTTTACATTAAATGTCGCTTTACATACCTCCGTGCGCGCTACAGTTACCGGTCATGTGCCATCCACTCGGTGATGTCATGGTAGGAAAATCTAGCGCGAAATGTCGATTCTGCGATTGAAGTAGAAACTTAATGTATTCTCTGAGTGGGTGGCGTTGACGCATCCGATCGGAAGATATAGACGCGATCGCGCCGCCGGGCGACCGTCGCGAGCGCCCGGCAGCGGTCTCCGAGCAAGAAAGGAAACGAAAACGAGTCACAGTTCACATAAGCCAATGCATACATCCAAGAGCCCAGAATCTTAAGGGTTTGAGTCGAGGTGTCGCTCGAGTACAAGGTGGAAAGCCTCGTCGGCATGCAGCGAGGCGGCCGGACGGCGAGTGGCGCGCGCCGCGGCCGGGCGTCGTCCGGCCGCCGGCGCGGACACCGCCACAGAACCACAGATCAAATGCAGTGGGGCGCGCCGAGCCACGCCGACGCGCCACCCGCCAACTACCTCTACGACCACAAAGTATACGACAATAAAAAATGTCCAAGTAACAAAAACAAAAACCAATCGTCGACTTTAAAAACAGAAACACCAACGCTAACTTCTAAGGTAAACATACAAGTATACGAGGGTGACGAGTTAAATTTCTCCTTAAAAGACTACCTTTGGTCTGTTTTCTGCTCACTAACCTTAGGCACAGGGAGAAGTTTTTGTGTACTACGACTGACCTGTAGCAGAGTGCGCTCAGGGCAAATACTATGAATACCCCCCCTACCACAGACATGAGCACCGCCACGAGGAATACCGTGTTCGATCCGTGGTAGTTCTCTGCGCCCAAAGAGAAATCGGTGAGTACGCGCTAACCGGCACGTCATTGAGGTCGCGTCGCGGGGACGTGACGTCAGCGACGCGGGCGGCGCCGGCGAGCGCGCGGGACATACACGGCAACACGCAGGCACGAGCGACGGACACAGTGCGACAACAGGTACACCGAAAACCCTCGTTACCTGAAGCAGTAAGCCGTCCACGCGAACCCCACGAACACGGACAGCACGACCGCGAGTAACAATAACACCATGTTCATGGTGCTCATCTTATTCCCCTCGTTTTCACCTGCAAGAGAGGGTCCCGCGCGTTAGTGCGCCGGCGCCGCCCGCGGTGCGGCCATGCCCGTGTCGAGCATTGCTTCTCTAGCCTCGAGCCTCTTTTGTAACGACACGCCACTGTATTTACCGTACGCAACGAGAACATTAGTATGCGCGATTCACTTGACAAATTACTCGTACGAATGTTATCATCGACGACGTCACCGTTTCGTTGGAATTTAGAGGAGCAACGCTCGCTTTAGATAGGCCAATTAGTACATTTTAGGATCAACAGAGAACAGTAGGGGGAATATTAATAGAAGTGAGACACATACCTGAAATCATAAAAGTCAATAGTAGTTAGTGAACATAGTAGTGATAGAAATAAATAAAATCATAATTAACAATATATACATATATATAAATATAATATAAATAGAATATAAATATAGTATAAATAGAACAATAAATGGAGCTTGTAGAATAAAAGATAAAAAAATAAAAGATAAAAGAAAATATATAACAAAATAATGGTAAGAAGTAAGAGTTTGGGAGAAGAAAAGATACATGTTGAAATTATATATATATATACTCGTAAATATTATAAACAAACTTTAAAACGTCTCTAGTCTGATCATAAATTCTGTTACATACGTAATCACATTTGTAGTACAGGATCGTTAAATTATCACTACCGTAATTAACGTCACTTGCACAGTTTCCATTGTACATTTGAGTTCTACTATTCCAAAGACTGTTTGAGAGTTGAAGAATCATTTGGATTGAACTATTTTATTAAGGTTATGCTAAGACTTAAGGTCAGTATAATGTTTTAGCGCCTGCTGTCTTCAAAAACATTGCGTTTTAAAAGATTTTTAAGTTTATCCAGACAGAGGCTATTTTAAAGGATAGATTTCATCTTTGAGCATATCCAAGTTTTAGAATTGTAACAATATTTACGATGAGATTAGATAAATAAATCCTTGACAGATTAAACAATATATTAATCTTTATAAAATTAAACATCATTAAATTTCACCAGAAGTAGATACAGGAATGTAATAATCTTATTTTGGAATTGATCCATTGCTTGCAAATTATAAAACAATTACAATATATTTTCCTTTTCAATCTTCACTCTTGTATATATTTCCCGAAGGGGTAGGCAGAGGACCTCACCATACACTTACCATACACCTACACCTCACCATGGAATAGATGGTGAGCCTATTGCCATACACCGGGCAAAAATTCAAATTCCCAGCTACTAGCAGAAGTTATAAGTTGGAAACATCCGATTCTATCGGACCCGAGAGTCGAACCCAGGACCTCTTGATCAGCATTCCAACTTGCAACCACTCGTCCAATGATGCAGTCAATTTAAATATTTATATCTAGAAATATATTCAAAACTGAAATATTTTTAACTACAATTTAAACTCATTCATTGCTCCAAACGTCGGGTATTTAATAAAAATCTCAATTGCCTACTATATCTTGATCTGGAAAACATGAACAAAACTAATCTCCGTAGGTAAATCTTACGTGTATTTTGGTATCGTAATAACTTACAAACTCTGTTTCGCCCCAGTACTGGCACCGACTCACCATACGGAGTTTCCTTCTTGGTCATGTTGTAAGCGGCCTTGGTGGAATTCTCGGGCACCCAGGGCGTGGGCGACGGCAGCCCCGCGTCCGCCAGCGAGCAGTCGGGGCCCGTGGCGCCGCGGTAGCACACGCACTTGTTTGTATTGGAACAGATCTGGAAGGAATAAACGCAACGTTTGAACTGCGAATAGAAACATTGCAAGCGGTTTATTCTGAAACAATTCACAGGTTCTGCGTGCTTCGTCAAGGTTTCAAAGTTTAATGCATTCTGGTGCGACACAGTCAAGGATAGTTGAGCGATCGCATTTTTTTATTTCAAATCTTCATTTACAAGTTTCCATTAGATAATGTACAATTAGTGGTTCAATTTTGACGTTTATTAATGTGTACGCAAGTACCTACTCTATGGTTAAAGGCAGAGTTTAAATAAAGACCTGATCCAGGTGTTCGAAGCCAAAGCTAAATATTTATCGATTAAATTAAATGGCGATAGGCTCACCGTCTATTCCATAGTGGGACGTAAACTTAACTGGTGATACGTGGGAATGTACTGCACTCCTCTGCCTACTTCTTCGGGGATAACAGGCGTGATGTTACGTTCGTTACGTTAAATTAAACCAAACCAATTATCATTCTTTTTCTATTTTCCCGCTATTATTCTGTTTTAGAGTAAATTGAAAACCAGGGAGTAACTGCACTAAAATAATGACAGTATTATTGTTACTCCTTTGACAATGTTGCGATTTAAAAGTAGGATTCTTTGTATCTTGGGAGTTCCACATGTGCGGTGGCGTTCGGAAGTTTGCGCAAGTTAAATTGTTTCAGGTCCCAGAGGTGAACAGCGTGGACAATAGATACCGGATTATATTTCTCGACACTTATGTGAACTATATTATTTCCCGGCTACCAATCGCCGATCAGGTGCAGAATCTCCAGTTACGAGTCGATCGTTCCATTTACACGTTCTACTTACATATTATTGCTAGACACCGGTAGATAATGTGGCCACTACGGTCACCCTCTTTAGGGGGAGAGTGCACTAAGAACTCCAAGTGCACAAGAAAGGTAAGGTACGAACTTTTAACCACGTAATCATCTAGGTTCACTAATTGCGCAGGGAACGCACTGATCTAGCACTGTGTCCATACGGACCCGATTAGATATAGGTAGCACCCTTGTCCGCAAACGAGCTTCATCTCGAATCAAATAAGTCTGTCAAAAGTCTCACATCTGTATTACGTGTCGTAGTAAAATAATGCTCAAGTTAAGTTAGAATATTATAAAGAAACAAACGACCAATATCAGTTCAATGGCGACATATCGATAAAATAATTGTAGCCGAGTTGAATATATGTAGGTATGTATTGTCATGACAAACGTGAATAAACGGCAAGCGGATCAAATAACACAGTTTTGGTTTTATAATATTAATTGAAACCTCCCTTATTTGTTTACCATCCATTATCTCCGCAGCGACACAAATACGTGGCTTCGTTATTACGATTGTGTACTGTTTCATTTAACGGTAGCGGCTTGCACCCAGGGGGAGGCGATATGTTCCCGCGTAAAAATTATCCTATCTTACCTTTCAGTACTAAAAGTGTTTTTGTGCACACAATCAGGTAGATCTATTGTTTTGTGGATTCGTGAGCAGCGAACATACTTTTAAAACGCTCACCCCCTTCGCAGAACATTCATTGTTGTGCTGGTCGGTGGGGCACTTGGTGTCGTCGATGAAGGGGTAGATGGAGACGCAGGACTGGTTCACGCACACCAGGTGCTCGCCGCACGGCGTGCCGTCCTGCACCAGCCCCAGCGCGCCTATCTCCGGATGCTCGGGCAGCCCAGTCGTCGCCCTGGAATAGGTTATTGATTGAGTTTAGTTTTTTTACATCGTACGGACTTACCATATCACGTTAAGCGGCTGTTAGAGTCCACAGATATTTGTAATTTGAATGTTTACAGTCAAATGTAACACAAAAATGTTTTACTAGGAGGTACAACAATTACCAATAAGAAATAAATTAGATTTATAACTATGTATCTTTCAGTCATCGCGCAGAAAAACTTTGTACTTGTTGTGTTATTTGAGGTATTCAATAGTGGTGTTGATGCCGAAATTCTTCCCATTGAGTAATATTTTCTATGCCGTTCTCCTTATTCGTAGTGATATAAAAAATTAGTTTGTTGCAGGCTCGATGTCGTGTATCAAATAAATAAATAAAATAAAATTAATTCATTACACATTTTCATTACACGTTAATGTCATTATTATCATCACCAGACCTTTTATTGTTTCACTATTGAAAATGGGCCTCTACTAATATTGAGAAGGGTTAAGACCGTAGATCTGCCTCGCCGGCCAAGTCCGGGTAACCAAATGTAATGTCAAGAGATTAATTGGGATCCTTACTTGCACTCATATTCGTTTCCCTTGATGGTTATCACAGTCCTAGTGTAATACTCGTCCATACCAGGCACCACCGGGTTGCGGTTGCCGGACTGGCACTGCAGCGATCCGCATTTGACGTTCCTGGGAAAGGTAGGTTAGGTAGGATTTAAAATAATAGATAGCCAGTAACATGACTGTTCAAAGTAAGAAGATAAGGTGTCACATATTTTGAAGATGAAATATTCCGTACCCCATATCACATTTAACGTAGTCCCCATTGCTGGCCTTGCCACAGTGCCCCGTCACGGCACCCTTAGAGTTGAACTGTTCGAAGCATTGAGTATCAGCGCCCACTGTTCCCGGCCCCCAGATCTTCTCGCATTGAATTGAAAGGGTCGGGCACTGGCCAGAAAAGCAGTACCCCTTGCCAGATGCACAAGATTCTCCGTTTTTGCGGTAAGAGTCAACCGGACAGGATCCAGAGAGACCGGTGCACGTTTCCTCCAGGTCGCACTCGTTGGCTGACTCCCGACAGATGACACCACGGTGTTTCAGCTGGCAAGATAATATAAAGGTAATGTAAGAAACCGTATAAATATTCAACATACTCGCATATAGGGCCAAAATACAGATATAAGTTAACGAGAACATCTCCAACCTGACGATGAATATCTTACTTGGCATTTCTCACAGCAAGCTCCAGACGCACATTGGGCTTCCTTTGTGAGGCGGCAGGTGAAGGGGTCGCAGCAAGGGTTGAGGTTCTGACACTCGGAGATGGTGCCGCAGTCGCACTCCTCACCCTCGTCCAACCGGCCATTGCCACACTGACGGTGAACTACCAACTAAAACAAATTAGGGCAGTTTAAATAATATCAGCTGCTGAAGTATTAAGAGAAAGCTGACCATCTCCTCAAACTAAAAGATTGCTTCAAATTCGACATTAGAACATTTGGATATGATCATTTTCAAACGTCAAATGTGCACTAAGAAGAAACACGACGAAAAGTTACTTGGTCTTATAAATAAATACGTATATCTTAGATAGGGCTGCAGTATTTACGGTTTCCTGGAGATTTTCTGTGTAATTTTAAGAAAACTGCGCATTGTTTAGACTAAACTATTTAAAGATCCGACGTGTTGCGTTTCAACAGACTTAATGTTCAGCTTGTGGCTGTTAGTTTTATGTCGACATTAAACTCTGTCTCTTAAACACTTTAACAAGGTGGCTTTAAATTCTAAATTGTCAAGTAAAACGTTGCAACTCGAGCACGACGTCGCACTCACGACCAGCTTACATGTCGCTTTTGAGCAGACTCCGCGCGCTTTTAAGTCTCAGACTTGCGGGCACCGAGTCGTGACGACTGAAAATGATGTACGTTTTATACGATCATGCTAAAAATTTACAGCGGTTGTCGGAGTAGATATAAAACAGTTAGTTCATAATGATCAATATAACAAATCTGCTCTTGATGTATAGTGAGAGTATTATTGAAGTCCAGTGTCAGGAAGTATTTTTAAATGAACCGAAAATTAAAGGGATATTTTTGAGTGATGCTACTGACGTACATTGGGAACAAATTGCTATTACCTTGCTATTACCGACATATGCTGAAGAAACGTTGAACGCGATATGGGGGTTAGTCCATACTATAAAAGTAACTCATTTTTCTATTGTAAGTGCTGTGCCTGGAGTTTCTTCAATAGATAAAATAAAAAATAAGAAAACCCAGAAGAGATTGTGCTTAAACAGATTAGCGAGTTGAAGTGACAGTAGTGGCAAAGAAGCTCTCGGATGGTGACCGTGAATGTTGATTTAGAAGCCATATGGTGGTAGCTCGATGAGACGGAGAAACGAGTGTTATGACAGGCTCAGCAGTGGAATAATAGATGATAATTTATTCGTGATAATAATGAAAACACTGCGACAGCGTACTCGTTGATCCAGATACGGTTGACAACAATCATGAAATGGAAGCAAGCGTGTCTTAATCAGTATCAATAGGAAGAGGGATCTCGGACCAGAAAATAGAACAAGCTCGTAGGCGCAATCATCTCTCGATAAATATGTAAACGTGCCAAATCGAAGCGAGAGTGGCGGTGCATTATCATTCCGTACCATGTAAATTTATTCCAATAAACTCGTCCGGGCTCGCTGCTGTTATTATATATTCGCAAACGAAGAGATAATTCTGAGCGCGGGCAGCCCATATTACCATAACTTTTATTAAAGGAGTGGGCTCGCCAAGGCCAACGACCGAGCACAAACAATAAGGCCCTGCTGATTAATTTTCGACGTGAAAATCTGTTTTGCATTCAAATCAACTGCGGCGCTAACGGCCCGAGTGGCGTGCCAATGACACTCCCAAGAATTCGAATCAAAACTTCAACAAAATGCTTCGGTTTCGACGACGGCTGCGGTAGAATTACGAAGGTGCCTTGATAACTTAGCGCGAAGCGTGCTAATTACAAATGAAGTTGTATCTCCGACTCTAATGGCTTTTAAAGCGAGCCCCGCGGAACGGCGACGAAATTTAACAAGTTTAATTGATATAATTGTAAAATGGCCCTGGGTTGGTTCAAAGTTATTACCCTGTTGGAATAACATGACACTCAGCTGGACTTTTTATTCGCGTTTGTTTCGAACATCGGGTGTATTTTAAATTTTCATTAAAACTTCCACATTGGTAATTGTTGTTCCCGACCGCTCGCGACAATTGTAGGCGAGGCTGTGATGATTCAATTTGCGGAGCATATTTCAATATTTGTCACGCTCTTCGAAAGCGCTAACTGGTGAATAATTTTACGCAGAGTTATTTATTTTCGGTAAATTACATTTTCCGTTCCCCACTACATTTTGGTTAGCTACTCAGTGAGATAGGAGAATCGATCTTTACCTCGTTAGGTTTGTTCAGTAAGCACAATCCTTCTCCAATTCTGAGCTCGTTGATGTAGTCGTTCTTGGAGCAGTCTGAGAATTTGTAAGGCTGAACGTTCTCCAGACCGACGATGGACTGAGCCATGATGCAGCCATGCCAGTCTCTACAGAAGCACTGTTCACGGCCGTCGTCGTGGCCCATCCCTGATGATTAGGAATAGAAGAGAATAAAGAAGAAATGTTTCACATTTGTGAAAGAATATTAAACAGTAGTATTAACAACGATTATGTCGGTCCATAATTGCATATAAATCGTTCTATCACCTGCCTAAATTCTGTAAACACTTACCAATGTTGTGGCCGATCATATGCGCCATGGTCCCCGCAAG
>DWDU01001698.1:0-14099 GCA_018245575.1 Jemadia suekentonmiller
TATGTATATATGTAGTTTATCAGCCGTCTGGTTACCATAACACAAGCTCTCTTGACGCTTAGTTTGGGATCAGAAGGGCGTGTGTGGAGATGTCCGAAGATATTTATTTATTTATTTATAATGTTGAAACAAACAATAATACGGCAGCCCTGTCGCGGGCCAATCAAACTTCGAGGCGCGCGGTCATTAAGGCTTATTGACGCGCACTGGAGCATTGAAACTATCAATGATGCGTTAAGGAGCGGCTTTCGTAATTGATACCATCTCGTACAGAGTACATATAGTAATGCAACTTCACAGAAATTGTTCACGTTCTCCTCGGACACGGTCAACTTAGGCCATCCATGGTACGACTGTGTGCCTTATACAAAATTGTTCTGCTTTAGTGTAGTTCTCGGAATGGCGGTGAGTAGATGTTTGCGTTCTAAGTTGCAGAAGGAGAGAACTGTTGCATAGATCCAAGAGAACTTTAATACGTTGGCGAACTTCGAAGTGATTTATATTATAGGTACACTTCGATAGAGAAATGTTCTGCTATAAAATATAATAGCGGTTATTGGGTGTATGAAATTATAACAACATATTGCGGTCGAACATTTTTTACATTAATATACAATTTTAAATTTTAATACTGTAAAAACGTAAATTAATTATACGTATGTATGTGGCGTATATTTTAATACTATGTTAGATATATGTATATATCAATTAGTACAAGGTAACTGCAACTAGAACTATATTTTCTAACTACTGTATTGTACACTATGATGAAGGAAAACGTATATCTTCGTAAGAAAAAATTAATTAAAACAGCATTAACCGAAACGTAGAACTTCATAGTACATTCGCGAATCATCGTTGGATCACTTACCTACTGCAAACATTTAATCGTCATATGGAGTTAGAATAATGCGGAAATGGATCGCATATGTTGCGACCGTTAATTAAGACAACGATCAACGTGACTGCAGCCGTCAATGCCTGTCGGCGCGTCGGCGGCCCTAGCCGGCATGTCGGCATGAGCACTGCCATTTAAAACAAATAGCGACCGTTTAAATTATGTCACAGTAGTATAACATTCTGAAGAAACAATATTAGCTACTATAACATATTAGCTATTATCAAGTCCGAACGATGTTCGTCTATAACGAGTCAAATTAAATATGTCGTTCAAACGAGGTGGTGATACAAGCCGTGCGCTCTGCCATCATTAGTCATTATGCTGGGGGTGGCGACCTCATCAAACAGCACACCGCCATCCGTATAAAATTACCGAGTACGAGTAAAACAAATTGCGAGCCTTGTATACAACGGTCTATTAATAGCATTTTTTTTTATTATGTTAACGCACTTAGAAACACTAACGGCGATAATACAATAGGTATTTAAAAACCACATGCCAATATTATTCAAACGTAATATATTGATCAAAGTTACAGAAACCCATCGATGGTCTCGCCTTTATCCCTTCGGAAAACATTTTTATTGTCACAAGCAAACTAATTTGATTATGATGAGCGTCATCAAGGAACATAAATCATGAATTATCAAACCAACGCCCATGTTTATCATACTTATTTCACAATATTTTTTATAACGTTTTAAATGGCACAAACATTAGGATACTTTCTTGTTCTGTGGAATCACAACAAGATCTGAATAACAGGTGAAAAAAGGTGGTAGGCAGGTAAACGAACAATACCTAATTCACATCGTACAAGTACGTACGATACATAAATAATGATCAATCTGTAACTTTGGAGCGAAGGTACATAGCAATTTTCTGCAACGGCCGCTCGATTAATTTCTGTAGCCGAGTGGATTCAATTAGGGTCCCGTATCACATATTGACTGTTGAAACAAGAAAAATGAAAGCTAAATGTTTCACGGCAAATAGTAATATCCCGCCGCCGGTGGACGCAAACATAATAATATTATAGTGAACAAAGAGCATTCATTTTGCTCGTTTAATGTCGTCCATTTTTATTTGCATTCAATTCGTGCACACATACGACCGCTATGTGTTTTGCGCACCTATTGAGTAACGGGTTTTTGTGGTTCTTTGTATACTATTCAGTGTATTTTCACAGCTCCTCTCTAACCTTGTTTCAGGTACCGATCTTACAAATTTTTCACGAACGTAAGTTAATAAAAGCCGCTCTCTAGAGTAATAAGACCGCGATTGTGGTCTCGAAGCCTGTACTTTTAGACCTCATGTCGTTATTTCGAACTCCGGCGAAGAGATTTTAACCTGCTGTGGCAACATTGTTCTGTGATTTCTTTACATGAAAGGTTTAATATTCGATGTTCGCTTAAATAATATATAATGTATCGTACACTTAGGTAAGGTATTTCTGGGGCGAAAGTATAAAATGTTTTTATTTTATGTCACTGTTTATAAGAAAATATAACTTAATGATGCAGTACTGTAAATTTAAACTATTATTAATCTGTTCTATAGCGTTCTGAGCAACATTCATGGAACGATTTCGCATTAATATTCTACAGACGCGGCGGGCAATGCAATACACGGTAGCTATTCAATTCAGTTATCTCTGTTCTATGATGCCGTCGAAAGCAAAATTTGTGTCGGTGTACTTTTGCTGTTCGTGAGCGATCGGAAGCAGATACGCTACGCTATATATCACACATCTTTGAACTATTCATTAAAAAAACACAGCCGAGATATAACGTTTAATTCTCAAAACTAAAGCAGTACCTCCACAAACATAACGTACATGTTTGCAAGTTCGCTTTGGTGCCGGGGCAGAGCAAGCTCTAGATGTCCATAATGTTATATCGACATACTACTTAAAATAAATTAAATAAAACTGTACAACACACATACCGTCCATTCTCCGGTCCCACGTTGCCGTCGTTGAAGGAGGAGCTGGCCGAGACATCCCTGTCGGATATCTGCCCGCTCTCCATGCCGAGCGGCGCGATGCATTGTGCTGTAAAGAAACATAAAACATGTACATATATGCATACCGTTCGCCGCTTGTGAGAACCTGGCCGTTAACGCAGCCAAACTCGCGGAAAGCGCGGGAAAAGCGAGCGGCTGCGGAACAACAACCGACATTATCTACTGTTTCTGTTGTTTTACTGATAAGAATTATTTGATCAAAAGGAATACAATTTGAAAAATAAGAAGTAAATGTGATACAAAACATACATCATGTTTTATATTTACTAGTAAATATCATTCCCCCTATTGGAAATTGAGATAAGAACACTATTATTAATATACTATCTAGCAGGTCCCTTACGGGGCAAGTAGTTAGTGTCAAATATCTCTATCGGTACAGACCTGACGCACTTCTTCTACATCCATCATTCTTTTCATACACGAAAAAATAGTAAATGCATTGTCCTTAGATAAACTGCTATTAATCAAAAATACAGAGTAAAACATTTTATATTATTTACAATTATTGCAAAAATATTAATGTACCTACTATTTTGCTGTCTTTGCAGATTCATTTGTTGATTTTTATTTTTCCTTTGATTCGTGATGTCATGGTCACATATCATATACGATACAATATGTATCTATATTTCGACATGTCATTATGGACGTAACATATTATTGCGTCAATTAGTCCGGCCAATTTATTGTCAGACGTGAGCTTGTGTGATATATGTATAGTAATGAAAAATGTTTTTGACGTTCGAATTATTACATGACTTATCTATGTACCGATTCAATTAAGGTAACATTAGACCTGTAATTCCCTTAACGAATGACCAACACCGCATAATCGCACACGAAATTGAAATTGAATGTACAATATGTATATTATATTTATATATTGGTCGAAAAATATGACATCCAGACTATAACGTTTTTTTAAAAGTCAAATAAACGTATGTATGAACTACTCGGTTGTAATTGTGCGTTTTTAATTAATATATTTACTAATAAAATAAAACTTAGTTAATATAAAAGTTAATATTATATTTCTTGTCCAATCCCAATAATACATATAACAAATCTGTTTAACTGTCTCATTAATGACAACATTTTCTTAAATACTTATACAGATTCAGACTTACATATTATTTTATCCATTTCTTTATGCAACATGCGAACAAACAGTTATTGGTAACGACGTGACTATTATCATCTCGCGGTAACAATTTGTTAAACAACGAATTAAAGGCACCGCTGCAACCGACGTTTTAAATTGAATGTAGATACATGTAATCCACACCGAGCGCAGCCATCCACCGGGGCTTTGAATAACACAAGTACGGAAATATCATACAATTTGTCAGGTACGGGACAAGATAAAAATGTCTGTGCCGTATCATGTAACATGTACAGATCTCTGTTAGACGGAAAACGGCAAACTACGCCCATTATACACGGCAAGAAGTGCCAGAGCAAGAACAGAGCCCCCTATTATGCCCAGATATCCTATTATCATTCCCGCTGACGCTACAATATGACGTCTGAGTTGTATTCACCTGCATAACATAATAGGTAGGTACACAATTCGCAACGGAGACATTTAAAAGTGACAGGGCCGGTATAAAACAACAAAGACTTTCCATCAAAAGTACTCATGGACGGGGACGCTCTAAAATGTTAGTGTGAGTGGTCACTTGTGATTGATTAATGATGCTACGGATATTGCAATAAAATCATACATACATATTACTACTTAGATTATTTACATCAGTGCTATAATTGATTTCCAAACATGTATTGAACGTTAATTAAACCGAAGTACTACTCTCTTATCATTCGAAAATTAATAGACGACAACGCGCATGTAAATATTATTTTTTTTGACAAACGTAACAGCAACTATATCGATCGTCGTTAGGTAAGTACGAAGTTCATAATTGAAACGAAAAATTGAAGGTTCCGGGATTATTTACAAGTATTTTAGCGACGTCGGTATATTTTGAGTTATATACGTAGATACCTACATTATTTTTGGAGTATAAACTATTCAACGCCAGTATGCCCGTGGCTTTTACCATAATGGCTTAGTTGTTATGTGCTAAGCTTGTTGGGCTGTGCAAAGTTGTTAAAACTGAGAGAGTTAACACTTTCAAATCAAAGCATAGGCACTATACAGAAAGGATATAAAACATTTTAAAGGAAATAAAAAAATCGTTTATTTTTAATATCTATATAATTACTTGGGCTACGGACAGTCTAAGAATCGATAACGTGTTAATATCAAAATGCCATTAAAAGAACAATGATCAGTGAAATACTTTGACAAGAGAACAAAGTTGCGCTTTTATCACAGACAGATATTTCTTATAGAATTCCATAGATATACGTAAAAATATTGCTTAAATATACTCTACAATCAAAGAATTGTGCATCGCGACTATTCCGTGCGACAAATAATACTATTTTTGTTGTGAATAAATTAGGTAGCCATTGAATAAAACCAAGGTGCCTGGGGCGGTCGAAAGACAGGATCTATAATTGTACTCGTTCCCATGAGCACCATGTTCAGTAAATTGCTTTATATGAAAATACATATATTTAAAATATAAATATCTTTATGTTTGGTCAACGATAAAACATTCTCATACAATAAGTATGAATTATAAATACACATAGCTTAATTTCCAATTACTCTTAAAGAACGGCGGCGTTATATCTCAAGCTAGCAAGCTAGACAAGAGGCAATTATTAACCCTGTTATTAATATGCAATATTACATCTATATTGCGAATTTCATTAAATGCACGCAAAATGGCAATCTGACGTGGTTTCAAGAAGTTTGAGATGAGAAATTCGTAATCAAACATTACAGTGGAGTGACTGAATATATTCTAGATACATACAGGAAAAGCCCTTGTATGGAACGTCACCGAATTACCCAATTTCGACAATATTACAGCCATTTACAGCAAAACAAATCCTTCATGAATGTAAATGTAAAGTAACGCCATTTAATTTCATCACGGAGCGACATCCTCAGCAGTACATAACAATGTAGCCGAATGCTCGGAAAGTGATCGGCCCGCATGTAGCTGCATAGCCCAATCGATACGTGGCCGTTGTAATTTTATTCAGAACACGCCTAGAGGAATATTCGTGAATTCGTCAACGTGATTGTCGGTGTATCAGAAATAAGTTATTGTCATGCAAACCGAACCGGCGCCAGTTCGAATTTAACATTCGATAAGATCAAGCGAGATGCACGACGAAATTGATTCAAGTAACTACGAGGATATGTAATTAATATGCATCTCTAGGGATTGAAGTGACAGCTACGTATATACGTTATTAAATATGGTTGATCGATGCGTTATAAACGAAATACAAAATAATTACCTATTTATGACATAAAACGTCATGCATGTATTTCCTCGGAGGATATAAAGGGAGGATAACTCGGAGGGGTGGGCAGAGGAGTGTATTATAATCCCACGATTCACCAATTATGATATACATCCCATAAAATAGAGGGTGAGCTTATTACCATACATCGATCATAAAACCAGATAGACGCCCAGTTACATCTAGGAAATAGAAACTTGGAAGAACCCAATAGTACGTAAGCCGGGGATGGAACACAAGACATTTTGATCAACAATGCCGCTTGAAACGATTAGACCAACAAAACAGGTATTATTATTATTAACTAACTATTGTTTTATAATATTTTCTATTATTATTTTTTATACACCATCAATGGAATAATACCCTCTACCTTTTACTATTTATCTTGCCAACTGTATGGGTACCTATATGTGTATTATGCACGATAATAAATTGCCACATAATATTCTCTATGTAAATTGTTGGGGTTATAACTGTCTATTGGTTCTTTAAGTTGGCTTTCCTAGATCCATACGTTCTCGACGACATATTCGTTTGGTAGTTTGTGACAAAAAATATAATAAGCCTACTTCCAAAAAAAACTCAGAATTAATATGTACACAAAGAACTCGCGAGGCTCATATCAGCATGAAAAATATTTCAAATGTAGGTGTGAAATTGAATAACACAAAAACACTACATACTAGCGAGCCGGGGCTCATGCGAATTTCTCATCGGGCTTGTACTACACCCTATTATAATTTCCGAGGGGTCGCTCATTAGTCAATCTATCAAATGATATCGCGTGCGCTGAGGAACGCGAGCCCACGAGCCAACATTACACTCTGTTACGATGTTTTATAATTCTTAATCCCGAAGCACGATACTTATTTTGTTGGATGTCGAAAAAAAAGTAAATATGTTCATTGCCTTATCACAAACAAATCTTTTGTATACATCACTTACGTAGTTCTAAGTGGTTGATTCATTAATTGGCCTTTTTTAAAATATTCACTTCCGCAGAAAGACGCGTAGTGAATCGGTCGAAATCTGGTATGATTCACGCAAACAATATGAAATAATAATTACATTGCGTATCATTAATACATAATACGAATCGTGTTTACCACAGAGAAACAACATTATATTCCGTGCTATCAGAATTTATTGATGTTTAAATGTTAATGACATGTGATAAAAGTATGTATGAGAGAGCCGTGCTCAATCACACTATGCACATATTTATGTATAAAGCATGGTACATTACGTTCCTTAATTAACTGCCGGCTGTGTAGTATATGATATCTTCAATATCACTCGATATATTAAGACGAATTCAGAGCAACGTACTTACTGAATGGATTATTTATTGATGTAAATCAAAATAAACAATTTTTTTTAAAACAACGCTTACTGATTTATTAGTTGTATATTTAAATCATTTTCATTTTACGTTGGTATAATTGATGTAATTCAAACCATATGAAGTAAAATAAACATGCAAATATACTGTATTGCAGTCCACTGCTGGGCATAGGCCTCCCCGAGGTGTCATGCCCATAAACCCTACGTACGGCATGCGGGTTGGGTTCATGTTTATACATATGTACTTCTATACCAAAGACGTACGCAAAGAAATTGATCGCAAAGCATTCACGGGAGTTATGAAAAATTGTAGTTCATTTTGGCTCATTGAGTTCATTGAGTTCATTTTGGCTCGCAGTGATTTTATTGACCAATGCTTTTAAACGCGTTCAGAACAAACGTTACTTACTAATCGCATTTTCTAACTGAGAAAACGTTGCAATAGTGCAATGATAATTCTTATGCAGGTCTCGTAGGAAAAAAAACCATTGTAAGTACAAAAAGCAACCGATTAGTTTGAGTGAGTAAAAGAGTTGTATCAGCTACAAATATTATTTCAGTTCTGTGCCGAGAAATGCAGCACAGTATTTCAATTTCACAGCGCCAGCGGCATAAAATAAAGTGAAAACTGGAACACTCGTAGTGGAATTACTCGTATTTACTTTGCGACTGCTGACCAATCAAACACTACGGGTGAACGAGGCGGGCATTGATGTGATGCTACAAAAACATCGACTGATTTCGCTGACACCGTCGCGCACCGAACAAATTATAGTTTCCAGCTCGAATACCATAATGTCCGCACCCGCAATGAACTTTAAAGGACGCCACGTGTTTACTTTAACGGCCACACATGCCGATACACTATCATTAACCATGCTTTTTATAGGGAAACACAATTTTGAAAATGGAAAAGCATTCATTTCGCATTGCATCAATTGCTTTCAATAGCCGCAGACAATTCAATAACATTCTTAATTTATATTCATCGAGTCACTGCGCTTAGTAATATATGGTACCGTAGGCAGATTGATATCAATGAAAAGTCGCATAGCCAATGAAGAATGTTATGTACAGCTGAACGATGCACGCCTCACGTGGCCGCCCCGAACAATGGCATTTGAACCATGGCGTTTTAAACGGCGAGCATAACTTAGATATTTTCCGTTCATATTTGCTTTGAATAAACGGAGATTCGAGAAAATTGAAATCTTTAAGTGAACCGAATACCACTGCGGTCGTTCCCCGTGGTGCAAAAGACAAACGCTTATAGGTCAAATGCAAATCCAAGTCGCTTGTTGCGTGTCTCGTTATTTAAGCAGTAGCCTCTTGTTGCTGAGCGCACGAGAACAAATTGAAACCGTCATAATGCTGGATTTGAATATTAATAAACGCGGATAAATGATTCTCCTTAATGCTTCACTATTCGTCCAGTGGCTCACAAAGTATATGCATTTTCATACCAATAAGATAGTCCCGGCTGACTTGCTTGATAAATATCGACCATGTCAGCTAGCATGGATGAAGTATTTTTTTTAATACCAAATGTCGGCGTTCGTAATTACTTATTTAAAAAGCTGTAGTTAATTGAAGGATAGGCTAATAATTTATTTATAGCGAAGGGAAAGTTTGAGAAGCATGGGTCTCGTGCGTGCTTACGCTCTTGCGTGACATGTAGTCATCTAATGAATAATAAACAGCACAGTGACGACTGCTCATTCATATCCATCCATAGAAGGCTATATTCCTTTCTACATAAAACGCTTGGATGTCATTCAATTGCTAACAATATTGGCATCGGTTCCTATAAATTTCACCGGGTCCCTCAGCGAGCAAATCCACAAAAAACGTAAGCATCGGTTACCAAGAGACAAATATGTAATAAATTTTCTAGCGATATAAGTCAGGCGCGAACATATAATGTAACCGGTTTTTCTTCTACTACGGAAAACACTTCGCATGATATCGTTAAAACAATTATTTTAATTACTTTCATTGTATGTATGGAGGGTCGTTAGCTTTTCGGCGGAATGTTTATTCTACACGTTCAGTAGTTTTCAAAACAACGTGGTCGCCTATCGACCGTCTTGTATTTTATACGGCGATAACGGTTCGTCCGGTGCCTCACTAATTACTTTCGAAACTATTCAATACACAGATGTACCTACAAATATAAAGGTCATAATTACTTGCTCACCTGAAAATCAATAAAAGCGAGCCGCGCTCACTGGGCACATACATAATAAATGAAGTCTGTAATCGAGCTTTGGGCGATTGCCGATCAGGAACACATATAACGGGGAATAGTTTTTTTCTTGTTCTTGAAATCGATGCCAGACGAATAATAAAGGGGCATTGCACGAGACAACTCCATATGTTTCAGATACGTGTGCCGTTGTGGGTATTCGCGTGCACCTTGCGACTACAATCACTATATGAACGATATTAATATTAATTAAGGTAGTGGCCAGTCGCTCGTCTCGTGTCGCTTGCTTATTTTGTATGAATCGTTCGTCCTGCGTTCGGTAGGAACAGAGCTTAAGACACGGCCGCGGCTTCCGTTTTCATTCTTCAAAATCATCGACCATGACGTGATTTGCCATTGTCGCCGGCACCGGTCGTTACTACGTGAATTGTTTAAAAACATCTTAGTAAATCGCCATGTATATTTTACTTTCAACTTGCTCCACCACATTTAATATGAGATAATTAATAATGTCCTAGCATTTTCCTCGTTACTCTATGCGCTTCAAATTAAATTTCATGAATATGTTTTTTAATGCATCGCATATAAAAATAATAATTGATTTCAATTACAGATCTGTACGTTACATTTCCTTACAATTATACACTTGAAAATAATATCGAAAATATTATGTGAGGAAATAATTTAAATGTGTAGGTACCTTATATTATTTTTATGTACATATAATAAAACTGTCATTAATAAATTGTGAAAAATGTAGTATTTATTGTTTTATTTTTCATAAACAGTGGGTATGAAGAAAATTTTCACCTTCAGAGAAAATATTAAAATATAGGTATAGGTACTTTTGTGAAGAAAATAAAATTCCAAAAACTTATTTAAACGATTTTTTTTATTATATGACAAGACATGTCTAAAGTCAATTATAAGATTTATTATGTGCTATATGTTTTTAATAAACAAAAAATACAACCTTCTGTTTGTTGAGCGTATATAATATGCATATAATGTATATGGCCATCGACCGCAATATCCGAAAGTAATAACCACTAACTGCACAAATTTTTCGCTAAAGCGAGAAATTGCATGTTAGGAGAACCGAACAACGCTAGGCATTGTCATCAGCTACGTGCAGAACAGTTTACTTGCATACCTGTACTTGTTAAACTTTAGCGCGAGACAGAAACCGCATGAGTTAACGGAACTTCAAAACGATAAGTACGACGCAAGACAATCTTCAGCAGTACATGATATCGTGACGACCGACGATAGATTATTGGATGTGCTGATATGAGTCTGAACTACATCGACGGATTAAGTTGGAGTTGAGGGTTTGCACATGAATGTATTGAAAGCTTGAAGAGTGGACAAAATTATATTAAACTATTATACACGTAAGACAAGATATTTAACTACAATAACGTCGCAGTTGTTGCACGGAGTCTATATTTATGCCCTCGATTCTATGATGACTGGTAGATCTAAGAGTGTACTACACTTCACCGTCTAACTCTTCGGGGAATTACAAACGTGATGTTATGTATACGTCTCTATACTGAAATATCAGCCTCATCATCATTATCAGCCTGTTTAAGTCTACTGCTGGACATGAAATACAATAATAGCAGATGAATGAAACAATCTGTCTAATTGCCGGCCGTGTGCATAGAGCAAATTATACGAAAATCGTCTATCCAACAACGTAGTCTCCATCACGGCAATGTCCCGCCAGCTTTGCTAAGGTACCAAATGAATCCTTGAATATCTCAAACGTAACCTAATCTCATTTTCGCCTCATGGTCAACCCTTTTTTTGGCTCTCTTTCCTGTTCAAAAACTCAAAGGTCGAGGTTTTCATAACTACTCACATAATATGTTTAGAAACAGCTATTATTGCAAAGTATCGAGATGTCCTTAAAAGAATCAAGCACTAGGCAAAAGAGGTCACAAATGAAAACAGACTTAAAAAATCGACCATAATTTGCACGAAAATATCCTGTTACAACAACGTAAACTCCTTTACCATGGCTTCAAACAATGTAGCTCAACGTGACAATATGCAGCCTTACAAGTGGCGTTTCGTTATTTTTTAAAAAGTTACATAAAAGTTTGCAATTAAGAAATGTTTTCGTGAAGTTTAAATGCCAATGGTATACATGGCTATAAGCAAATACCTGTTTGAAAGTAAATCGTTGCGAAATGAACGAGTTGGGTAAGTGGAACTTTTCTCGAGGCATAGAAGACGTACAAATGAGGGGCGACTCATAGAACAATTGAAATTTCGCTGCTAAAAGTATGAATTCTTGTGAAATTTACAATTCTTCATATAACTCAATTAAGTGACGTCGGCCTAAGCGGGAGCGGAGAAGTTCTAATTAAATATTAAGGGTGGCAACGAACAGTTGTGGGCTGAGGATACTTGGTTTTCACACTTAACATCGATAGGTATGTGGAATGCAAGGCCGTTGTACCACGCGCGGAACACTGAAGACGCTGGTTATCCGTTAGCCAGGAACATTTTATACAAGTTCCGCTCGTTCAATTTGCATTGAAAATCACCACCAACCCACGTTCTACTTAACATTGCGTACATTCAACTATTTCTTATGTTTCTTTATGGCACTCGGCTATAATAAGTTTAACTGCATTATAAAGTGCGATCAAGTCATCGCCATTGGGGAAAACACATAAAACAGTCCTACGTACCGTGTAAGAGACCTAACAAAATGATACAAAACAGAATATTTAATCCTACTATCTAGATCTACTATCCTAGATCCTACTATCCTAGATTTTATAAATCGACCCCAAAATTTATCAGAAATACGTACAACTAAAAGCTCTATATTTCATTTATTATTTTAGGATCTATATTTACTTTAGGGTACGTACACGCAAAATGTAACGTATCGTTATACAAACAATCTCACTAGTGCCGAACGGAATTTAATAGGGCATTCCCTGATGAGGAGCGCAGTTGTTTCGCAACATTTCTGTCTCGTGAAAATGATTATGTTAATGTGTAAATTTTAATATCTACAGTATAGCACACGTACGTGCTGATACATCTTTATGGCATCGTGCCTGTATGTCACTAAAGATGTAGGTAGAGGAATGTAGTATGTTACGTTTTACCTATATTACAGTGAAATAAAATGCTGTTCAAAAATAGAATGTTATTTGAAGATGAAGAAAATACAAAGTTAGAAACATTTCGACATTCTGAACCAACCAATCATCAATAGATAGAGAGGTGAAGCCGCCCAGAGGAAAATATTTCAATAAAAATAACAATAAATTTGTGAGGGTGAGAACATCTTAAGCCTACACCTTCGTGTTCGACATCATTAACATTTGACTTAATAATAACGTAGTATAAGAGGAGCGTGGGTTTCTTTAATACTAAAAACACGTTTATATTTATCTCAAAATAGCAATGCCTACCTACACCTCACAGGAAAAAACGCGAGGTATTCGATCACGTTTAAATCATTGATATTTCGTTTACTATTTAAAATATGTCTGAGAAAAGCAGCGGACACTTAAAGTCACGTGGATTACACGACTCCATTGACTAACGTGTGACGCGGTTAACTAGACGATTATAACCTCTATTAATGTTTATACAGAGTTATGGATTTATGTATGAGCGTATATTATATTGTAGATGATCGACTACGAACATTAACAACAATGAAACGAGCTGCTCACGTTCATGTCAGAAAAAATAACCGCTCTCCACTGGCGCCATCTATCATCGGTACACCTCGTTGAAACAAAACACCGTAACGTTGGCACCAGTGCCGCGCATAATTCATGGCGTGTATTGGCCATCGTTGCAATATGCGCATTACACTTAACTAGTTACCTGTTGCCGCAACCCGAAACATTTATGTGCACGAAGCTTGTCTGTTTACTTTACATCTATTTGCGTTGCCACACAAACTTAATTTTCAATTTATACCGCTTTCGTGTGATGTTTCGATCTACACGAGAATTGTTGCTGAAAGTAAATTATCATCTTGATAGGACCGTTTAAGGTACTTTATTGATATAAATCTTTTTTATTTATTGTTTACTAGCTGACCTGGCGAACTTCATCTCGCCTAACGATTGATGAATGCCTAACAATTAATTAAAGATTTATATATGTCTATAGATTTATCTCAAATTCAATTAAAATAAGAGCATGAAAAAAAAATCAAAATTGAAACACGGTGTCATACATTGA
>DWDU01001699.1:0-14097 GCA_018245575.1 Jemadia suekentonmiller
AAACGTGGGAGTGTTCTACACTCCTCTGCCTACCTCTTCGGGGATTACAGGCGTGATGTTACGTTTTTTTTTTTTCTCTCGACTTAAATGCGAGCGAAGCCGCGGGTAAAAGCTAGTATTAATATAAGTGTATGTAAATAAAGAGGGTTTTAGATACATTCATTCTTTCATTACATGCAGTCGCTATGACATGCGGTTCGTTATCTCAGCTCCGCAGCTCCAACCGAGCCGCGCTGCGGTCGAAACGTCCCCAGCCAGATCAACGGGGATAACAAAACGTTTGATTGACACGTTGTATCAAAATTCACAGACGTATGATTTTATATAAATGATCTTATTTAATTATAAGTATTGTTACTTTGCGTTTGACAGTTTATGTAAAGCTAAATTGAGAATGTGATGTAAAATCAAAATAAAATATTTTTATAATTAGTATTGGTGGTTCGACAGTTTTATTAATGGTAGAGAAATTAAATGTGGATTTAAAATAAAATTAATTACAAAGTATATTAAATTTTATTAAAAATGTATTTCTGAAAGAACGAATGTATTTCTCAAAGAAAACTAGACTTAGGTACATACTACTTATGCCATGTATAATGAAGGTGTCTCAAAGACATTTCATTTATAATTTCTAAAAGTAATGAAATCACATTTGAGAAATACGTTGGAACGTCTACTTTGTATATTCAAATATGCTTCATTATAATAATAATTAACTGGAGTTGAACAACTTGATTGTATTCCACTTGGATAACTTACTCAACTTAGTTAAAATTTAAACAAGACAATGCTATTAGCTAGCCGAAAACTTCACCTCAAAAACTACACAAATGGTAAACTGCTAATTTGTTTAATGGCCACATAACTTCATGAACCTATTTATACGTATTTTTGCACTAAAACTATAATGAATATAAAGTTATAAATATCCTGCCAAGGTCACAGATGTCGTATCTATGTAGTTCAGACTTTAATTTTGACTGCTTACAGACGAATAAAACGCTCCAAAGTGCGTTTTCAAAGATCACTTGGATACATACACATACACCTGCTCACGCAAACGCAGCACACTGAAGCATGCACGTACTCACGCACGCATACGCATATACATACAAATACGCACGCACGCACGCACGAAAAATACAGAGATAAATGCGCATTCATCAATTTTTCCCTTACGAGACGATTCGTACCATTAAACACCTATGGCAAGCCGCGTTAACGAACATCGTTAAAAAAGTTGTAGTAGGTTGTGATAAAGACAAATATAAATAAACATCTGTATAAACACAACATAACATATTTTCTATATTTAGCCGAACTGGTAAGCAAAAGAGTGTAATACTTCCATTTTTCACAAGTTATGTAATTATCCACGAAATAAAGAGCAAGCTTATAATTATTATTACAAGGTACGTGATTGATATTAAATTAATATATCTTTAATAATGAAAAGTATCTAGTATATAAAAGACACAACAGCGTTATGATGTATCTTTCACTACAAACTTTAATGACGCATTAAGCTGAGCTATAAAAAAACGCATTAGAAGGCACGTACGGCCCCCTACTGGTCCCTCTGCGCGCCGCGAGCGCTCGCCGCGGTTAGTGAAATTAAGTTTCGCTGAGGACCGCTGCAGAGCTAGATATCGTCTTATTAACAATACTGTACGATCTACGATGTTGGTTGGTATGCACATGATTATTAACAGTTAGTTTTATTAAATATAATTTCTGTAAAGTCTAATAGGTTGGGTAATTTGCAGTGAATTTTCTCAATTCACATTAAAATAATTATTTCAAAAAAATACATGTTATTTTCAATCAGTCCATAACGTTAGCGTTATGAAGTATAGTGTTGTGAGTGAAAACACCGCGAGGGAACCTGCACTTCTTTGAATGGTCCATTAAGTTCTATGACACATAATGTCTGGAAATACTCTCTAGGCCTTCTTAGGCTTAACCGTTCTCATTCTGAAAATAGAGCTGTCTCCAACAGTGGACGATAAAGCTTAATATATCTTAGATTGGTTTTAACAATGACATTATAAAGTTTCATTGTATTATCTACTGCGGACGGACTATGCGCATAGTAAGATAGTTTTCAACACAGCTATGTCACGATCTCAAATAACACCAATGGAAAAGATATCACCAGATAACAACGAACCTCTTAGACAATAATGAAATAAACATTAATAAGCCGTCAAAAGTATAAACTTGGTCTACGTATTGTACAGAGAGAAATAATTTAAATATATTTGCGCTTTAAGTAGAAAAGTAGATATTTAGTTTGCCCATTACATAATACAGATAAGAAAGTGTAATTAAATAAAAAAAGCTCCTAGAACAAAATGTGGACACACAATAATCTTACAAGTTAAGCTGTAATCCCGTGAAAACAAAACAATTAGCCACTTTTTGCGAAATCTCTTATAACATATACTAATTCGTATAATACAATAAAACTTTTCTTTTTGCAGTACAGGTTGACAAATATTTCTACCTATTTTATGACTTATTGCTTTGAACATAGAGCTCACAGACAACGAATTCATGAAATGAAACAAAACATCTCTTCGCTGTGACTAAAAGCGGAGGGTTTTTAATAAATCTTGAGTGCTCTTTATATTATAAGTCTTGATCGAATATAATATATTTATCTGCTAAGTGCTGTTATGCTGTCAACATTTATTATATTATAGTAAATTGAATATTTTTAGGGACGACATGCGTTCATATATAAAATAACATCAGGCCTGTGCTTCCCCGAAAGGGTGAGCAGATAAAAGTACTCCCACCTTTCACCAGGTACCTTATGCATTCCATGGAACAGGTGTGCGCGCCATACACCGAGCATAAATCCAGAAACAATGCTATTGGAAATGTTAAGTTAGAAAACCGCAATAATACTTTTATTGACCCAGGGACCCGCTTGCACCCAGTATGTCACAGTCCTATTTTGAGTCAGAATTTTATGCTAATATTCGCATTCTATTACTAATATTTTACTTACGTTTATTGTATTTGTGTGCGTGTGTGCTTTCTAATGTGTGTGTTCTGTTTTCACAACATTTTTTAGATTTCAATATTATGATTATCAACAATTTTATCATTCCACAGTTAGACAAGGGTTTCCTCTCAGAATGAGAAGGGTTAAGGTCTACCGCGCTGATGTATATACGAGTACAGTGTAATGAATTTGAGTTCCCCAAATGTAGAACTGCTTCCTAAATTGAAAACTTCTTATATGAATATAGAATGCACATCTTTTAAAATACAACTGCACATTTTTGCGCAGATTGTATTGCAGTATAGTATTGTATGAAGTAGTAGCTTTTTAAATTTAGTGTTAGTTTAATATTAAAACGTAACATCACGCTTTTAATCTCAAAGAGGCAGGTAGTTAGGTAGTGATGGGTAGTAGATAGGTGCACTCCCATGTTTTACCAGTTACATTTATGTACCATCATGGAATAGGAGATGAACTTATTGCCATACACCGGACACGAATCCAGACTCCTAACCGCTACTAGAAATTTTAAGTTAAAAAAATCCATCAGGTGACCCGGAATTTGAACCCAGGAATTCTCGATAAACTTTCATCCACTCAACCAACGAGGTGGTAATTAAGTTTTATTTTAGTTACTTGTACTCTGAAGTTATATAAAAATTATGACCCAAATAAAACATTAATCCAGTAGGTAAATTTATCACTATTTTAGTAAATGTAATAAATAAAACACCGAAAACGATATTAGAAAAAGTTTATTATTTACTATGTATACATTGATACTGGAATGTCTTAGATTATAATAATTCGTTTATCTAAGTTAGCGAAGTGAGCGTAGAACTCGGAGTTTGTAGTGTGTTCTATATTGGATAGAACTATTCGACTGCTTGACGGACGTCGGCGGCTGGAGGTCTGGTTTCCAATATACTCAGATGTATAATAGTTATATTCTATTGTATAATCGTTACGTTTATACCACTGCTAAAGCGACTGTTTAGTATACAAAGCGATATACGAATAATGTTCAATCGTACAATTAACGTAAATAAATTACGATTTAAATGCGCTAGATAATTAAAATATGTTTCTATCTAAATGCATAATCGTATATTGTAATTTATCGTGTCGCAATGAATAGTGAATAACAGTTTCGTTAATTACTTTAAATGATAGTTTTTTTTTAAATTTACGTATAATAGAGGATTATCTAAGGAGTTTGATAAGCCAAAGTCCAAGCGAACATTGAAAACGAACGAAAAATATTTTCTTCTAATTGTTGTGTATCCGTATTACCTACATATATATGTAGTTAGTTAATAAAGTTAAATTAAAATGACTAACTGAAGGTCATAAAATTGTTATTTACAACAAATATTACAGTTTTTTTATTATAATCCGAAGTGTTAATATAATTTCTACAAAGGAAACTTTTTTTTAACATAATCATTTTTAATTATTATTTAATTAAGTGATAGAATTCAATACTGTTTGTCTAGAATGTAGACTCCGAATTTTTACTGACTAATGTAATAAGTTTGTTACTATCAAAAGAAATGACAGAATAGATGAGTTTTATTAAAATTCGTAGCAATAATTTTATTATCACAAAGCAATTTTTTATCTACAAGAAACACTTTGAATGAATATTTGAGTGACAGAAATTTAATATTAATTTAGCAATATTATAAATTTGTTACTAATAATAACATTAGCATTTCATCATTTTCTAGTTCGGTGTCTAACTCAAGTGTGACCCAAGTGCACACAACATTTTAACTACAGTCGACTGTTCGCATAATCACTACTCAGTAATATTAAGCCGATGACAACACCACCATCGTTTGATAAGGAGCTGCGGTTTATTATTTTAAAATACAAAAATATTTATTCAATACCATATGTTAATAGTAAATGTCAATAGATGCAAATAATTACAATAAAATCGTAATAAAACGACCTATTAAGAGTTAAGTAATGACCAAATTTGATTGGGCGTTGATCAAAGCGCATGTGATTTAAAAAATTGATTAAAATAAAAAGGTTATAAAAATCAACGTAAGTGCTTATATGACGTTATATCTATGACATTTTTATAGTGATAACTGTATATTATAGAATTTGTAAATCACTCAAGAAAAATACTAAAACAAAATTTTGCAATTAGATTACGAATCAAGTCTATACTATAAGTGAAGCTGTTGAGTTGTTTATTTCAAAATAAAAATGCGCTAAAATGTAGAAACGACAAAGTCAACAAGTGACAGATGCAAACCGACGACGCAGAGTTACCTGTTAAAAAACGTTATACATTATAAATAGTTATAATTGCTTTAAGATCGACGGGATAGCCGCTCACGAGTTTTTAAACAAACGGCATTTTCAAGTAAACGATATTGATGGATCACAACTGAACATTATCAAAGAAATTATTCAAGGTCGACATCGTACAAATATCCCTGTAACCATTGAAAGCTTAGAGCTAATCGAATCAACAACTTTTTGTTACAGAAATATACAGCATCAGGAGTCGCCAGTTAATAAGTACTATATCCCGGCAAATGGAGACACTGAGGTCCGCGGGCGGCGCGGCGGCCTACCCGGGCATCGGTCATCGGTCATGTTCGTACGCAGTCACTTCTAGCGGCGACACGCGGCTAGAATTGCGATGGCACATTACAAAACACACACGTAGTTACCGTATAAAGAAACTGTTAGAAAACAAGATTCAGATTCATTTTAACACCTTATATGTTTATAAGTCGGATTGTTCAGCAATGAAATCGCTGCGAGGAAATGATAACGTAACATCGCGCCTGTAGTTACGTTTACGTCCCACTATGGAATAGGTGGTGAGCCTATTGCCATACACCGGGCACATATCCAGACTCAGAGTCACTGCTAGAAAATCTAAATTAAAAAACTTTGGTAGTGCCCGACCCGGGAATTGAACCAAGGACCTCCCGACCGGCAGTCACACATGCATCCAACACGACCAACGAGGTAGTCATATATTGCATATTATAATTTCAATTATAAACTATGCATTTAAATCTATAAATATGTCTCGTCAACTCATAACAGTGTAGCGGTCAATCGAAAGTCATTTGTTGCTACCCCGTCCCCCGTCGCCCGCAGACGTGGCAGTGTCACAAATGAATTTGGTAGGCCATAATTGGATACTATCTATATTATTCTTATTGTGCTGATAAATAAGAGTAATCGTACGTTAAGTATTTCACCTAATATTCTTTACCATATTTCCAAACGCGTTTCAAAATCCAAATAATAAAATAAAAATTAAGAGCAAACCTTTACAGATGAAAAGATGGAATATGACAATGAGGTCAAGCTACTAAAGCAGAGGAACGGGGATATTCATATCGAATACTCTACAGATGTACTGTGAAAAGTTTACAAAATACAAGAACAAGTTTCCGAAGCTGTTTACAGTTTTGAATAGAGACTCCATGTAAGTGGAAAAAGGTAACTTAGATCACGTTTCTGATAACATTTTGACAGAAAATATATGGAAGGTACGCTTTTAAACCACCCCGTATATTACAAATTTGAATAAAACGTACGAACAAGATACAGAGTCTAACATTAATATACTATTTTTGCATATAAACCAATCTTAACTAAATAATTGAAACATTGGCTCATGTAGGAGTAAGAAATTTCCTAAAGCAACTTGCACATATGAAAAAAGTAATTAATGTGGAAGAAGCACGTTAGGCCTGTTAGAATAGAGGTATTGCAATCGATGCTCACTGCCTACTCTATAAAGAACCTGGCATGAGACAGTAAGAATAAGCGATAAAAACATAGATTCGCTTTCTAGATAAAACTTACCGCTAACATAGCTCTCTTCGGACCTTTGAATTTCATAAGCTGCGATGTACGCCGTTGGCATAAGTCCTGAACAGGAATAGAAAAATAGGTAAAAACTTTAGCAAATATGGAAGTTCGCCACTTAAGCGATTATAGCAGTGACTTTTAACTACAGGTGTGTAATTTTCAAACGAAGGGACCATACTAGCTTCTACACCACCCGCTATTAGCTAGTATAATACACTTCTTCATTACCATTGAGACCAAATGGGATGGGACTTATTGGAGGTATATAATTTTTGTGTATGGACTCACGCTGGAGTTAAATGAGGAGTTTTTAAAATGGCCATCGTTATTACGAAATTGAATGCATATGTTTATACGCAGCACTGACATTTTAATTTCAGTTAATTGTTTCGGGCGTAATGTTGCACAAATACATTGGTTGTAATTAAGTTCCTGTTATTTTTCTATAATCAGTAAATGGGTAAGAACACACACACGTATGCTAAAAATATAAAAATCGTCACGGGCTGAGCTATGTTTATTAATTATTTTTATAATGAAATCTCATAAGTAGATGCGTATAACGTAAGATAGTATCTGTAATGTAGGTATTTGATCGGCGGAGTGAGATGCGGCTAGGGAAGTGCATTCCTCGCAAATCTGTAGCCCATTTCTGCGGGTTATATCTGGAGTATTTACTGTTACTACCGGTATATTTCAGTTCCAAAACGAAGCGCTGATGTTTGCATAATAACATGAAAATGGAGGTGAATAAAAATTTATTCACTACCTATGAAAATGTACCCACATTTTTGTATTTGTGTGTGTTAATAATCAATTTCCGGTAAGCGAACAGCTGGCGCTCGGCGTATCCATTTACATTCATGCAAATGTATTGTACGCGAAAAATATTTACATACATACGCACTGTAAATATTGCTATACAATATCTGTAAATGTTGTGTATATAAAGGTTACGTTAGTAATATATGAATTACCATATTAATATCTACATAAAGTTACATATAGAGTGCACACTGGGAATCATACATAACGGACTGCGATTGAAGCAAACAAGATATTGGCCGTTGCTACTCGTATTACATGAATGAAATGTATTTAATACTCACGCAGCTGGAGAAACATAGCATGGAATATGTTTCTGATCCGTGTATTTTAACCATTTTGTTTTAAAATTGAATTTTAATTAGTCGTTGTTGAATGAATTCCATCCGCTAACGAGGCTCATGGATTTAATTAATACATATGTGAATTGTACATAATATAAAGTAAATAATATAAAGCAAATACATAAATAATATATAGATAGTTCACATTGCTTTTTATTTAAACGTAATGTTGAAATGATAATACAATATTTAAAACGTTTACCGGGATAATATATGGTGGTCTTGTTGACTCTGTACTTGGCTTGTGGGATGCTTATGACGCACGTGAACTCCTCCCAGGGACTGGTGACCTCGTCGTCGTGGACCACGGCCTTCGTGGTCACGCTGTACAGCCCCCACGAGTCCATGTCCAGATCCGTTACTGCTTGTTTCAAGGGTCTCCTGTCAAGAACGATTTAAATTATTTGTGAGATAATGTCGCCAGCATTCGTCGATATATATCTTTGACATGCACAGGGTGTCCAGTCCACCAGTTCACAGTCGCTCGGGGAGCTATGGAGCGAGCTATGGAGACTCTCTGAAGAATAGGATTAGAAATGATGCTAACCGACAGAGAACCGGAGTCGTCGACGTAGCTCACTGAAGTCACAGTAGGCCGAGCATATCTGCTGAAGAACTGATAACCGTTGGAGTAAACGAGTTCTGGAGTGGAGAGCGTGGCTCTGGAAACGTAGTGTAGAACGCCCTCCGACCAAGTGGGACGACGATCTGCGAAAAGCTGCAGGAAGAAGATGGTTGGAGAAAGCCGAGGGCAAGACGCGATGGCTCTTTGCACGAAGAGAACTGCAGTGGACTGAGATAGACTTATGACAATGAATCTTTGCTAAATTAGTGTACCACATGCAATTAATTCACATCTAAGTTTCTTAACACTTTCACAGTGGATAACGGTCATATTGTGTCCAATTTTAATTTATTTAAAACACAATAAGAGAACATAGTATTTCCATTGTTAATACTAATCCTACTGCTAGAAGGAAAACGATTGCACTGTTGATTTATTGTAAGTGCCGTGACAGAGCACGGCCGGGGGCGGAAATGTTCTACGTTTGCTCGAGTACCAACCACTCGGCCTACTTCCATTGATGCTGTCGTTTTCTTGAGCGAAGGAAACGTCTCCAACTACTGTACTGTTTACTTGCAGATTCACGGTTGTCTTGTTACGCGATGGCAATGGTTCATATAACATCAAGCTTGTATTCCCCTCAAAACGTAAGCAGAGGAGAGTGGTACTTCGCCTCTTCACCAGTTACGTTGAACGTTCCATGGAATATGGCGTGAGCCATTTGCCTGACCTGGACACTACCACGTCCCAGTAGTCAATTCCAACTCCGTGATACTATTAGGAAGCACTTCAATTTATAAAAGCCCAATAATACTTTATCCATGCCGGAGTCCCAGCCCAGGAGCTCGTGCCCAGCAGTCGCACTGCAAACCACTAAACCAGCGAGGCAGTATTATGTACAATGACTGTATTAAAAACATCACACGAAGCTTGCGGCTTCTTGCAATGTCGATGATAAATTACAGTTGGGTTATTTTGACCACACATATGTAGAACATTCATTTGCGTACTTAAAAGCTGGTTCGTTAATGAAACGATGGCGTATAATCGAATTATGCTACCCATTTATGTAATGATGGCTGATGATAATCGTGATGTAATCGGCATAGCCAAAACACATACATAAACTCTTCTTGTATGTTTATACCGGTAAAGAGATAGACGAACCATCTGATGCTAAGCGGTCGCCGTTGCTATGACAACCGCGACACCTAAGGAGTGCACATTGCGCCTTCCTTGAAGACCTCCGTCTCTTTGAACTCCGGAAGAATCTCAGATGGAAATTCATTCAACATCTAACGCATGCGCGGTAAAGAACGAGTACGCAAAACAAATAGCGAATGGCCGCTGTGAGTCCAGGCGATGTTCTTTTCAAAACCACTTGTAAATTGTGAAAACGTGATTAAAAAAAAACACAGAAACTTAAGTACCTGTACCTAGCTTGTTCGTGTCGTAGTATAAATTGTAAGGAGTGTATAAAATGCAATCGTAACTCACCCTTGAGCCTCTATCGTGACGGTGGGCTTGGGGTACATATCTTCAGCGATACATATAAGTGTCACCAGGAACACATATTTCTTCTCTTGGAAAAAATGAAAACTGCGCGCCGGACCTGAGGCATATGAATTTATCGTATAATGTAGGTATATGTATTCATTGTATACAGTCTATTGTATAATATAAAAGTAATGTCAAAACAGATATACAACGCGAATGTTGGCCGATGCAGATGCCAAAGTGGACCAAAGTTTGCGTATTTCGAGCGAATAGGTGAAATACTGTATGATGGGGGAATTACAAGCTTTCGAAATCGGCGTGCGTGTCAAAGATGACGTCATGTCTGTGAGGATGTTCGGCACTCGGTGATCTCTGCCTACCCCGTAACGGATTTGATTTGTTAATATAAAATCATAGTAATATTTAAGATCTACTATATCTAAAAAAATTAAAGATACATATGTACGCTGTCAGAGAATCAAGTTATAAATTATAGTTTATATTCCACACAGTAAATTGCTATTAAGGACTGCTCTCATTCTGGAGTTCTTACATTTTTTTATTATTATAATAATTATAATTAACTATAATTAACTACTATAATTATAATATTTTTATGTTAATTTAATTTAATTTATTTCACTCCAATTCAATTTTAATGACCATTCGTTAATGTAAATACTAACAATATTGAATGTTTGTTGTGTGATGTAAATTGGTTACAAGGTATTACAAGTACGAAGTAAGTGTGATCGTTTTCTACGATTTCTATTCAACGACATTTATAAATTTTCCACAGATACAAGAAACAGTGACAGGTGTACGTACAATGAAACTAAAACTAAACCATCAACTCTAATAACACGACTCTGTGTGTGTGGCGCGAGCAGTCGTTAAAACCCGTGACGTCATCACTTTATAACCTATTATTTCGCAGCAGAAGCGTAGCGTAAACGAGTGTAATACGAGTTCCCTCCAACACACGCGGGGAAGTAAAAGATAAGACGTGCTGAGAATTTCTTGGGAATCGTGTTAACTATTTCCATCGGCACATAAAGAATCCTTTGTTGCTTTCTTACTCACTTTTGAACATTCCCTTATATTAAAGTCCGTTACAAGAACAAAGAAGAAGAACGATTGAATTTACGCTGCGAAGGAGTTTTGTAACATTTTAATGCTTACTTTAATGTTAAAAGTAAGCTTACGTGCGAGACAGATGAATTATCTTTTCAGTGTCGACGCTTCCTTTATAACTGCTTATTATATTTGAAGTTGACTGTCAGTGGAAAAGTAGCGAAGTTATATACATGATGTTTTCTTATTTATTATAAATAAATGTATTTATATAGACATTAATTATAAAGAAATACATATACAATACAGATTATGATGGACGCATGTGCCGAAGGAGACAGAGGCGCCATCTTAACCTAGTCAAGTACTGCCTAATAGGAGGAGCGGGGGTTATATCTCAAAAAGCACGTGCGAAGGCAGCGACGAATGTCTCGTCACGTTATATGACACGTCACGTGATATTTGTCACTCGGTCCTCCCTGCCCGCCCCGTACAAAGGCTAGCGTGATATATAATGGTAATTAAAGTAATTTTACTTACTGTACACCAGCATAGGGTGCGTTTGTTGGTCCTCGGCCAGAAACGTCGACACGACGCAGGTGTAATTCCCGCTGAGGTCCGTGGACGGCTTCAGTATTTTAATAGCGCGGTACTTTTGTAATGGTTCATCTGGAACAACATAAAAAGGCAATACACATACGAGTACATTTGGCTGCCTCGTTGGTCGCGTTGGCTGAAAGCGCGACTGCCAATCAAGAGGTTCTGGGTTCAAATTCCGGGTTGGGCAATATTGAATTTTTCTGACAGTGTCTCGGAGTCTGGAATTGTGCACGGTGTCTGGCAATAGACGCACCAACAATTCCATATAGGGACGTAAACGTAACTGATGACACGTGGGCGATTACTACATCACGCTGCCTATCTCTGCGGGGATTACAGGCGTGATG
Source organism: Jemadia suekentonmiller (assembly GCA_018245575.1). NCBI lineage: Eukaryota > Metazoa > Arthropoda > Insecta > Lepidoptera > Hesperiidae > Jemadia > Jemadia suekentonmiller. Next base: position 12,127 of record DWDU01001699.1, read on the forward strand.
TTATGTTTTACACGTACATAATTCTTGCCTGCTACCGACAGTGACATTCGTGTCGTTAAATATATATCTGTTCCTTTACTTTAATGTTAAAATAACAATCGCGTCCTCCCACGACTTGTTTCGCTCCGTGGAAATATTTCAATTTCCTGACTGAAATCTTTTTGTATAGAAAAACAATCGGATGTATATAAATAAACGTTGTCTTATTTTAACAGGTCAGTGCAATATAAGAATATTTTTTATTGTATTCGTGTATTTCGTAAATCTAAATATATTATGCTCCTACACCGTACGTTTCGTTTCTTTATCTCGATTTAATTCTATTCACATTGTTCTTTCGTTAATTCATTTATAATTATTCATCGGTTCGTTAGTTCCTCTTTTTCCTCACTTATTTTACAGGATTTGTCAGACTGGAACAGCGTGACCATGTATGTCTACTAATAAACGAATCCCATATCCACTAATAAGCAAAATGTAGGTTCTAACCGAAAGCTCAAAATATAGTCTAGATTAATCTTAATACATTACAAACAAATTTGATTATATACTCAATCAAGTGTAGGTAATGTCTTAATATTATTAACTAATATATAGTTTGTAATAACATATAACTACACTTACGCATATCGAAATTCTACGCGTGTACATTATTTCATTACTGCGTCCAAACTAATACATACGGCGCGCGACTAAAATTGAACGGAGAGTATTCCAGTCAGGTAGGTAATGGTATAATTTGATTACAAGTAACATAGTTACCGACGTCGACTCACCGGATATACTGAAGTTCAAATCCACTTTGCCCTTCAACAGGCCGATGACCTGCGGCTGGAGCGGCGGTATCCACTGATACACGAGACCCGATGAGCCGTTGAAGAACCATTTCATTACCAGCTCTAAGCGAGGCGGCGCGTCCTCGACGGTAAACTCGCAGTCCAGTATGACGTATTCCGTCCCGATTTCCACCAGCGCTGGTACTACCATTTGCTGGATGTTCACAGCTATGCATTCTGAAATACATTACCTTTATGACTCGGCGGTAATATTTTCATTTGCGCTTGAAAAGACAAATACTTGTCGACTCGCATCGCAGTAGTGGTGCACTACAGCGTTAACTATTTTGAGAACATGTCCTCATATTACGATTGTGCCTGACCGTGATTTTCATTTTCCTAGTATTTTTACAAATACATAAGTATGACATCAAAATCGTAACGTCACGCCTGTAACCCACGAAGAGGTAAGCAGAGGAGAGTAGGACACTGCCACAGTAGCAAGGAGTGAGTCTGTTACCATTCAACGGAAACAAAAACGCTCCGAGCCACCGCTATATATATTTACTAGGATTTTATACTTTTATTATATTATACTTTATATATTTTCATTTTTAAAAGGATATGCTCTTCATCCAACGTTAATGGTTATATAGTCAACCTAAATTTAATTTGAAATAAGATAAAATACTACTTCAAATAAATCACCCCTACGCGCGCTGACTGATATGGGACACCTGGTATGTAAATATGTTTCCACTTCACGCACCCTACAAAACATATCAAATGAAAAGTCAAACAAAATGGAGCAAGCGTTGTTAATTGGCGGCAAAATTACTAGGTGTAACCATAATCAAACCATAAATAGAAGATTTCATTAAATTTAAAAGACAATTACAAATACATCTCGTTCTTGACCGTGTTGTTTTTTAATTTGAAGCGTAAGCTTAACGCCTTGGGCGGTTGGTGCTACATAAGCCACAATTTTCCACGCAAAATGTCTTTTTAACGCCTACAATAATATCAGTGGTAATATAACAAACAACTGTACAATTTACGTAAAATTTGCTTTGGTCTAATAAAATATAAATATAATTGTACATAAACATTGAGTATTTATAAAACGTAACATCACGCCTGTAATCCTCGAAGAGGTAGGCAGAGGAGTGTAGAACACTCCCACGTTTCACCAGTT
>DWDU01001700.1:0-14093 GCA_018245575.1 Jemadia suekentonmiller
CTGTACCTGCTCAACGCACGTGTTTGACATTCGCATTCCGAGCAGACATTAAACGAGTGTGTACTGTTAATGTGATTCGCTATCACAAGTTAAACCTCACGGCAAAGAACACAAGACATCTTCTCGAACAGTCAACCCTATAATCCAAGTCCAGTCTGTAAATCTGCCCCTCGTGGCGTTTTATGGCCAACAATTTCTTATGTTTATAGCGTCGAGTTTATTTTAAGATTCAGTATTTTATTTATATATGAAAGCAGAGTCAAGTCTTATTGGCGCCTTCAATCGATTACAATTATTTGCTCAACATATAATTTCGCTGTAAATATTCATGGCTCCTTCATATATATCGTTGTCATATTAAATTAAATGTAAGTATATGTATAGGCTTATAAATCTCGTGTATGATCGTACATAATTTCTTTAAAGGCGATGATCCCAGTGGCTAGTGATGTGCGCAGGCGTTCCTTTTATTTGTACACCTGATGACAACTCTATCTGAATGCTCACATCCTGACATTCGATACGTAAGGTCAACAAAGTTTCGTTACATTCAAGCAACGAATATTTATTCAAATGCACTTTATAACCAGTCTCTAAGTTTGCCTTTCGACATATGCTACGAGGTCAATATTTGCCGTTTTTTCGATCGCTCTTTTCTTCGAGCGTATGGCCCCCTTGCTTACTCTTTACTATTAGCTTTTTGTACACTGTAAAGACTAGGTCTGAGCCCTTCGCTCCCGGCTCAGCCGTGTAAACGCATCGGACTGTTATTGTTTCCTGCGCACGGAAAACAAACGAAAACTCAGCTCAATAAATACGCGCGGCAGGATATTACGCGATCAGAGTAAATTGCTTTTGCCGTTATTAATTTTGATAACTGGGATTCGATTCGTTTCTCTCTTTTGTAACAAAGGGAAACCATCGTAATTAATTTACTGTAGTTGAAATGCGAAAACAAAGCGTTTTCGTTAGCGTCGAAATTGAATTTTCGACAGCCGTAGGAACCCGAAGCATTTCTATTAATCTCACGTTGATATTTTTTTTTGGTTGAACATGTGCGCGGCCATCTGTTGGGTCAGATTAGAATTTTTTTTTGGATTTCTACCTAAAACATGTTATCACATGAAAAAATGACACGCAGCACATGGCGCGGCGCGTCCTCCGAGTCTACCTGCTTTTGTTCGGATCACAATGCTTCGCAAACATCTGCCGGCGCGCCGCCTGCGCTCCGCGCTCCAGCGCCGCCGCTCCTGAATGCCTCCCTCGCCTATGTAAACCACCAAAATAATCCATCACGCCATGCGCCCATTCATATACCTACTCAACCCAGCGCCTAACCTAACTTCAAGCGTATTTCAATTTAGCCAATCCGAGGTCTCTCGATTGAAGGCCTACGTTTATTATTTAAACTTCGTTGCACAACATGTCAATTGCATCAACTGTGTGCTAATATTTAGAACCTCAACACCCAAACAGACACGAAATCATTCGACGTGCCGGTCGTAAAGGATTCCTATGTTTTACTCACAAAATGTAATTCTGTGACTCACAGCCGTTAGGAGGAGTTGGAAGGCAGATAAAACGTTTCAACGTGCCTTATTTGCTCAACGATACCGAGAACATTGATGAAGTAACAAAAGCGACTTGGGCCATTAAGTGTTATTTCTATTTGTTACATAACAAACTCGAGGTCGAACATTGCATTGCTAAAATAAAAACGTGTTCAGTGACTACAATGTGCTTTTAATAATACCTACCACTCAAATGAGCCATTGATGACTACCGCAAATCTCAGCTAACAAAGCGATTCAATTTATAATAGCTCCATATTTGCTTTGGAGTACTCTTAAGCCGGCGACAATGGGTCGGTAGGTGAAACAAAAGAGTCGAACAGTGGATGCTGAGCGATAGGCAACAATTAATCGACCGGTCCGGACGCTGCGATGCGAGTTGTGAAACAATCGGCCGCACCGTTACCAAACAGTTGTGTGCTACCGCTTTTGTAATACATCTGGATCGTTTTGAAACTTATTAACCTGTTTGTTTTACGCTCAATTTTCAGTACTGTACGAGTCTCGACAGTGTCACAAAGGACGCCTCCATTGTTCCCGGCTGTAAGTACGGGGACAAAGGGACGGCCAACGATTGAGTTACTTTTGTTTGCCGGACACTAATTAAACAAAAGACGCGAAGCTCGTTTTTTTGTTTGCGACGTCGTAACTGTAGATGGCAGGTGAATGATATACATAATGCTGTGACATTTATTGAATCACCTTACCTGGTAAATAGAAATTGGGTCCATTCAGGCGCCCGTTGCAGACTGTACGTCGCCATTAATTTAGGGCGCAGGGGAAAAACGTTCATATTACAAAAGGTAATGAACAAATGCAGCGGAACCGACGGTCGGTGCGGCGCGCACTTAGCTCATAGTAACGAACGCTCGGTTTTGGAGCGGAGTTTTGCCGCAACAAATCCTTGATGGAACCTTAACCCACTTGGATTATTACTCGCCGACACCGGACGCCGCGAGCGCTGCAATCGATTCATTTCACACTACACTTAGTGGCTCATGAGGATACCCAAAATCATAAATGTGGGTGTGGGTTCGATACCCACCATTTTGAATGTTAAAAAAAAATTAATACCGCATCATGTTAAAGAAATTCTTGTCATTGCTATTCGCACTTTTTGTGAGGTCAAATATGTATATTGTTTTAATGAAGTCTAGAACGCGCAAGCTGCCTAGGTATCACCATCTAAAGGTCATCTGGCAGGTGGAGAGTTGGGTTAAATATCTGAACTGCCCGTGTGCTCGGCGCGTATGGATAATACACAAAAAACAAGACATTCTGTGATCGCTGCAATGGAAGTGACAGCGCTAGAGCAGGTGCGCCCGCGACCTTGCGTAATGGGATATGCACCACACCCGATACATTAGATCAGTATCGTTAACCGCTCTCTACACGTATACGTTTCAACGAATCCGATAAACTTAGAAGCACGAAGTTAACGATCATTCGACCGCAGATGGCAACATCGGCGCTCATTCGCATACAATGATATCATTAGGTTATGAAAGACATGCTTACACTAGTCTCGACCCGTCTAATATTTTCTTGATTTACGTAAACACGCGCAGAGCGCTCGCGCCAAAGAAGTTTTATTACCGTGGCCCAGTGATCCAATACGCCGACGTCGAAGTTATCAACAGCGTTTGTTATTTTGCAGCACGAGGCGGTGTTAAAAATATAAATGGCGCGGTAGTTGTTACTTGGCGGCGATAATATATTTCGTATAGTTATAATGGATGTATTGCAGTATACGTTGGTATGAAAAAGCAGCTGTCACGTGTATCATCCGCCGTGCGTTCGGCGCTGCAGCGGGCGGTGACGGCCTGAATACTGGGTCAAGTACAACGGTGCTTTGCAATTCATTGTCAACGCTCCCCGCCCGCGCGCCCCGCCCCGCGCGCTGCGCTCGCGCATCGGCCTCGCACACGCTGAACTTGACATATCCACTTTTAAACACGTTTTTCGCCTATTCCTAAGGCCGCGCTTGCGTCGATCGGGCTACTTGTGACTCCTCCAATTCGCAGCCGCTCTTCCTCGCGGCGTTCGCGTTACATCAACACAGGTAATCGTAATGAACGATTGTGACAACACTCGTTACCTAACACGTCGTTGCGACCTAAGGCAAAAGCTTGATGTAACTTGGAGCCCGCCAGGGGTACCTATCTCCCTTAGTTCGGTCACGCCGCCGCGGTTTCACGTAGTCGTTTTCCTAGTGGACCATATTATATCATACGGCCGAATGCGAAATACATATTGGCTCCCTCCTGCGAGCGGGGTCGTCGCCCGCCGTGCCGCTAGCTAGAGCCTTTGCCGACCCAGATGATACGCGTCCAATGGTCGAGTACGTTCACCGCGTTAGAAATACTACTTCAGTTCCGCACTTTCTTTATTGCATCACCGCAATGTGCCGTTTCGCCCGCACTCTCTTCCGCTGCGGCCGTCGGTTGTGCAAGTGATCGAGCGTCGCGACGCCACGGTATTCGGAACACGTCGCTATTCCAAATCTGATTCTCAGTGAATCTCATCTGGGTATAGACGGTTGACGTAATCTGTGCGCTCTAGTATTTCCGCACTTTCTTCGTTGCATCATAGCCTTTGTGTCGCTCCCCTCGCCTGTGACAGGTGAAGTTTCGCAAGTTCAGTGACCCTCTCCGGCGCGCATCCGTAAGCGAGATGCCCGGGACTGTGATATAATGAGCCGAGCAGTTTGTTGCCGTTTAGAAATTACCATTTCCGCACTTTCCAAATTACGACATCGCATTAAGAGAGTAAAAAAAAATACATAATCGCAAGGTGAACGACCGGATCTATAGAGCGCACCTCTCACGAATCTCCTCGATCAATTGCTTTGGCATTTGTGGAGATCGTTGATCCTTCGTGATCTCGCCTTAACCGTACGAATGTTGAGTGTCACAAAAAAATATAATTGACATTGGCTACGTTGTTCTTTCTGGTACATCTACGTATGTACGCGAAGATACATACCTTATAGTAGGTAATTCAATAAAACTTTCATCGGCCTGGTATCATTGCGGCGTCAGAACGGTACCGGGGTCGATTGGGAAAGTACCGCGTGCCACATTCATACATTTCATTCTTCAACTTGCGTCATGATGCAGCACGAGTGATCATCGCTTAAACAGTACGCTCGAAGACGAGAGTTGCTGAGAAATCGCAAAGGGCATTGTCCGGCTGGCGGCTGACCACCGTTTATTTATCAGCCGCGATCGAATCATATTCGATACACGTATACGATTCACACAATCGTACGGTGTTTAAAATTCTTCGTAGTGTTAAGGCCCGTGAACTTTCTTGTTTTTAACGAGAGACACGAGTGTGGCGAGCGATAATCGCCTCTTACTTTAAACGCACGGAGAATCGATTCCATATCGTCGAGTCATATATATATATATATAGTATATCCACAAAAAAAATATTCGGCGATGAGCGCGCACTGTATATCATTTTTGTTTCGAGAAATCAATAATACGGGAACCCGTTTGGAACTGGTCCCGATCGTAGTTTTGTTTACGCATACAAGTTTTCAGCAACATAACGGTATTAACTCGTTTTGTTCTCGCGGTATTTTGATTTTTTTACGATAAAGGACGATAAAGGCTTTATTTACAAACGTCGACTGTATGTTATTGACGAAATTTGCCTTGGCGATGGTGATGTAGTTTCCTTGCCTGTAGGTTCCTTGTAATGTAGAGTTTCCTTATACTTCAAGGATATGTAGCTGATAATAGAAAATACTTGTGTTATTGCTACACGTTATGTATATTAATATTTGTCTGTGTTTGCCCTACCATATCGCCATGGGTGTTTAGCTCTAGTTCCGGTAGAGATTGAAGCGTTGTGTAATTGAACGTAGGATTTGCGTAGCAATTGTAATTAGTAACTTATTGTAATTAGTAACTTATCGTGTAACATTAAATTTATCGTCAGTATTGCTGAGGTTCTACTTACGTCATGGGGTCTGATGTCGGCATTTTCGTGATATAAATATCCGCATTCAATCAATTGAATACTAATACTTAAACTTTTTTTTAATGAATTCATCTCCTTGTGTAAATTTATACTTAATTGACCGTTCCGCATGAGTAATTAACTTTTATCGATGTCTATATAAATTCGTATTGAAATATACAGACTGCAGTGTTTCAAGATAATTCTGAATTAGTTCAAGGCAGGTGCAGATCTTGTGCTATAAAGACATTGAAAAAATATAATAGATGCACCACATCTGTTAAATCGGCTCGTCTTATGCAGTCACCAGACGTGACTAAAAATACTTCTAAAATCCTTTCGTAACTCGCTATAACGACACGATCGCGATGCGACATTTTGTCGTATTATCTTTTGATCCGTGTAATACGTTTTCTACGGTATACAAATTTAAAATTGTATGTGGGCCACTACATATAAAATTTCAATTTATAAATATCTTTCCAATAACAACATAATCACGTAAATGTATATATATCCCTGTATAACTTCGTCGAAGTGCGTGCGGAGATTATAAATTCAGATATTATATAGAAGTAAACTAACTAAGAGAGCCACAATAAAACATGACAGTCTTAAAGGTGGCCAAGTGGTACAATGAACATGCGTAATATGTAACGTTCAATAAATAATATAATACTGTATGTATTTAACAACATTTTCGCAACAACACCGATAAGGCCAGCCCCACTCGTGTAAACCGGTGTTACAAAATATTTGGACACCGTATCGTGCGGACGCCGCCGGCTAAACAAATAAACACACCAAGTGAAAAGTTTTCAGAGCCTCACCAGATCGATTAGATAAAAGTGAAATTGTGACCAAAAATCACGATAAAAATACTACCTACCTACTCGTATTAATAAATATATGTGTCGCGTTTGAACGTATAGTATAATGTAGCGTAGTTAGTATCGAAAGTGAGTACACATACGGCTTATTAAAGCGTTCAATAAATTTGTCCTCGTGATTTGTTTCGTGTTATCCGTGCCGTAAGATTGGGACGGTAATGTGTCACAAGATATTTTCGAGTAGATTCAGAAACGACAAGCTTCGACCAATTAAGAGATATCCCTCGCAAACCCGCACCGTATCCAGAAATACAATGTACAATTAACGTACAATAATTTCAGTCACGTAATTTCCAATAGTCCAGATATATATTGTTTTCCAATACAAATAAAAACCACTAACCACCGATTCATGGTATTGTTTATGTTTACAAAAAGTAATACATTACGTTACGTGCACATGTCGTAATTAGTAAGAGTTACAAGCAGACATCGGGGTCTACTTGTCGTCACACGTAGCGAGGCGAATGTACCACCTATTTCGCAAGGAGAATAGCATCGCAACAAGGCTTATTTTGCATTTTCGAAACGGTCTGCGTCATCGGTTGCCTCTCTACCGAACCCTGTGTTTATCAATACATCTGTAATGCTGTACGTCGATTTTATGGACCTATCTGACCTGAATCCGCTTGGTTCCTCTCAATGGCCAGCATATGTAGTGTTTTAAACCGCCCTGAAAATTTGTATGAAAAATAAACAAATCATTCTTAGCTCTAAGTGCCAACTACTAGGTTTTTCCATCATAATATTATTCTTTGTCCTTCCTTGAAATAAATTAGTAATACATGTGTGTATGTATAAGGACTGAAATATTAGTTGTGTAATATATGTATAATTAATTCTGTATTTTAGTATTGAACAGTTGATGGTATTAAGTTCTTAAGGCTAATGGAAACCTTAGGTAACAATAAGACTGCGTCAGTACGTAAGCCGATACCCACGTGTAAGTAGTTATGTCGGAAGATACATAGTAAGACTAGGTAACAAAACTATAATACATGTTGGGTCAAAATTAATAATCTCAGGAAAGAACTTTGTAATTTAAGTAACATAGTATTAGTCAGCAAATGTCATAATGTAATGTAATTCGTTTAAAATGTAGTCATAGTATCAGTTTGAGTCAGCGCCCGGCTCGTGCACCTACACGCAAGAGACAACGCGCAATTGTTTAGTACCTTGTGCAAACAAAGTTATGAAATAGAGCGCAAGGAGCAACCGTTTAATACGACGCCGGCCATACGCGGTGCCGTTTTGCAAAGCCGAACGGTTACAAAACTGGCGCAGATTACTCAAAATGTCTCCATGCCGCGCGGGACGCCTTGGCCCGTCCGCGGTGCACGCATATAAATCAACCGTAACGCATACGACCAATTGTCTAATATATTATTTTACCATAAATTTACATCGGTCGCGCAAGCCGCTAGTACAGTTGCCGGCCGCTCGTAATCCGGCCTATTGCTCCGCAGTTCGCAACCGCCTCACCACCAGTTACACATCGCAAACTCTTGCGTCGCACGCTGCAACCGGACCAGCTCTAATGATTAATTATATCGCTCTAATTTTAACGCTCGTTTTGAGCCAGCGATACAGTGGAGCGATCGCCTTGTGTTGCGTGCGTCGTGTGAACGAGGAAGGAGTGCATTCATCTCGAACGTTTCACGTTTCCGATCCACAATAATGAAGAGGAAGCGATTGCGGCGCGAAACAATCACCGATTCCGAGTGCGTATGCGTGCCGACGGAAACAGTGCGGCCGCTTACGGATGCGGATTTACTCTTTTATTTATCGCTCGATCTGGACGGCATCTGTCGGACGACAAATACGCACGCACAGCTGCCCTTTATGGTGCGCCAGCCTCCGCGAACGGGCGAGGACCGCGGCGCCCGCACACCTGGCGACAGGTGCCGGCAGCTCTTTACGATTACTCCGAACGTATATGTGCACGGGGTTATGAAGCACGGATAATTATTGTCGCCGCCGTTGCGTGGCATCGTTAGCGTGAAAGTTATCGTTGCAGCTAATCACGGACTGTCACACGAGTACAGCGGTTTTTCTACAGATAACAGTCTGCCGTAATAACGATGATTACTCGTCCGCGTTGTGGGAGCTCCAGCTTTTTACCTTTGCCTCGTTTCTTAACACATCGTATACAGTAGGTATGTTCAAAACGTAACACTGTTATGGAAGTCTATACGCAAACGTGCCGGAGAGTCATTTGCTTTGCGTTTTTTTTTTGTGTAACATCTCTCACGAAAGAATTCCTAGTCGAACAAGTTACGTGAGTTGCAATCTGCAACTCCATCTATGTCAATTTGTTTGGGGCGTATCGACTTAATCGTCCTCAAAGATCAAGGGTAAAGATGACGAACACACTTTTTGTTAAACCTGGCGACCCGACTCGTCGCGCACGCATGTGCGTCTGCAAAAGTATGTATTTCGAAAGAGACTACAGCGGACCACGTTTATACCGGGAAGGAGTCAATGAACGGAAGTGTTTCACGCGCGGCGGTGACATGCGCCCGCGCGTTTATCGCGCCTTGCGTAAGCATCACTTGCCCAATCCCGACGATCACTGTTATGCTGAACGTCTCGTGCCGCTGCGGTGTCGCTTGCAGGAGCCCGAAGAGATCTCGTTATTAACGCATCTGTTGCAAGCGCTGACCTGCGGTTTCGCCTCACCCACTCCCTACAATGTACACTTTGTAGGTACGCTTTCTACCACCGTTTTTTCTCTCTCCAGTGCGCCGGTGCTCGATTGCAAAATGTTGAGGTCGCGCTTTCTTCGTTCGCGACGCGGAGAAATTGTTGCGACACGCCGCCGCGTACACCGACCCCGCGTTAGAAAGTCGACCGCTCACCGGATTTAACACTCGCGGCCACGTAACGGTGTAATTGCGGCGATTCGAGACGGAGATCGATGTGAATTTGGGTACTTTTTGCAAATGACACGCTATTGAGCGCTTTCTTTGGTTGCGCAATGTTCGCGTAACGAGAGTTCACCGAACAACTCGATTTCATAAACGGTGCCCGATGTACAAGGAGTTGGCAGGTGTGCACTCTGTCGAATGCATCGGTCGGGTGTGCCGGTTTGCGCAACGGGCCCTGGAGCGGCGCCCGTTCCGCAGTCCACGGGTTGCAACACGGGATTATTTCGGCGGCGCCTTGGACCGCCGCCCGGGCTTGCAACACGCCATATCGCAACGACTCATAATCCATTGTGACACGCGGGAGGCGGCTGCCAAATACAGCGTGTGCGGTGCCGTTGCGCTACTCGATCTGCTTACGGCCCGCGGCAAATGTCATCCGCGTTGGCGCTGCGGCGGCCCATCGCTGCATTCGATATTAAAACTGAAACAATTTTGCAACCGACGCTCACATTAGCGTTTTCGCAAGCGGCCCAGCGGTCGGTTTCAAAATGTACGCCTTGCGTTATCGGGGCTCCGATAAAGCGCACCGCGCGCTTGTGCGGTTTTGAGACCTAAATTCTGGAGCTGATACGTATTCAGTACATACACCTAGTGGAAGGGGAACGTGGAACGATTTTGATTTGTAAGTAAGCTGTAGATTGTGGCCGACCGGAAATTTCACAAGAGCGACACGGCTTGACATTCGATAGAGTCGAGCGGACCGTAACATGGTAGTTTGGATAAATTCGAGCGGCGGCTCATCTATCGATCAAATTCCATGGAGCAGCGACCCAGGCTACTATTGCGCAATGCGAGCGGCCGTATAATTGGGCATGGTCGGAATGGTTTCCCAACGTATCCCGGCATCTCCGCCGCGCTGTGGCAACACGCTTGCGACACATATGTATGTTCCTACAACGCGCGTTACGAAAACCTACGACGCCAGTCCGAGATCCGGATGCCTGCGAACAACGAATATTGCATCTATGACGTTACTGCTAGATCCGATATTTCGCAACGACGGACGCGACGCATCGAGACCGTTTTGTATTTGGTCGCGCTGTAAGCGCTGGCCGAGCGTTGCGCAACTATTCGTCATAGCGATATAAACTCGAGCAGGAAGTGCATGCATGTGTGCTGCATCTGTGCCGCGACTCGGCTGCCATTGTTTGTTACGAAACTGTCAGGGTTGAGTTGCGCAATGGCGGCGGTTGCGAAACTTGCGCCGGCGCATCCCGCTAATTGTGGGCGATCTCCCACACGCCGCACGCGATCCACGCCTCGTGTATTAACATGTCAATAAAACTACAATCATGCACGGGTCCGGCCACGCGTCCACGTGGACGCAGTATACGAGGAATTAACGATCTCACGGCGGCATTAACCGGAGATTTATTATACGATAGTCATAATACTCAACTTGACCAAGAAACCGAGCCGAGCGGTAACCGATCATGGGCGAGGCGGAGCTCCATCGGTTCGTAAGTTAATGTCGTTGCGACGCAGACGCGAGCCTATTTGGTAATGTAAATGTTGAATTGCGGTACGTTACGACTGTAATAAGAATTTAACGAGATTGTAAACAAAGGTTGGGGAGTTGTCATCGAAGCTAATGGCGGATCGGGCGAGCGGCGCTCGGCGGCCGTCCTTTCGCACTCCCGGCGTCCGCGACACCGAGAATCCTTCGAGGTCACCGTTCGGAACACGCTCGGAAATCCGGCCAACCTTCCGACCGCGTTACGACACCGTATAACTTATTTACGCGTTGCGAAATACGAATCGATTGCAACTGCAGACATCGCACTGTAGCCTTGCCGGCGTAAGGGATTTAATTAGGATCAGTTGCGCAGTCGAGACCTAAAACGGATACGAGGACTCCCGCTCCGCTCACTGACGGATTACAAAAAAGGTCCGGAGTGCGGTTGAGTTGACGTCAGCTCTCGGTGCGACGAATGGTTCCCACAGAGCATCGCTGCGCCGTCGCAGCCGCGCTCGACCTGCGCCGCTTAACTACTAGCGCAACAGCCGGTACCGACAATGAATAGACCAGCTTAACACTTCTGACACATGTTACAAATCTAACCTATATATAATAATGTAGCGTATGGACTTCATATAACGGACACATCCCGCTAACAAATTTAGTAACTGTACAGATACGACCAGATCTATGTGTAATATTTCGCGCGATAAGCTACAATTGCTACATCGGTAACGAGAGCAACCTTTAACAGGACTCAACCGCTCCACACTGTCACGATCGGCTCATAAATAATAGATCACTATCTTTTCTCGCATCTCAAATTATATGTGCGTCAGCGTTGCGTTAATGTTGCGTTACGGCGACGACGCGGGCCCCGAAGAGCGCGCCACGTCAGCGTCAGCGCGCGCTATTTGTCAAACGGCTGAGACCGCAACTTACGGGTTTTGTAACTGCGCTTTGAGCAAACTTGATATTTATTGCCGCCAGCTTTCAACTGACGCACGCGTAATCGTCTCTTACGCGTTCCTCGGCATCGCCGGCTCGGCCTTATGCATAGACTTAATGGATTTCAAAATAAAAAAGTAAGAATAGAACACGGCCCTCCTTTTAAATTTGTTGAGCTCGCGCTCCCCCTAGGTGGTATTATTAAACCCGCTAAAAATATCCCTATACATTATGTGCACGTCGATTTTACTAAGTCGAACCGAACCGCCCTCCGCGCACCTGCGTCGCCTTAACCTCTATTCCGCTCAGCGCCTGTTATTTCTTTAATTAAAAGTGCACTGCAGCGACGGCTATAGCGTTAAGTGCAACTAGAGAGCGGTGCGGTCGGGCACACACATCCAAAGTAAATACACTGGTGCGTCGTTTCATCTGGGCAAATAAGACGGAACGGTTCAACAACCACTCCGCCGATACTGAAAAGTTACGCAGCACAGCTCCCGATCCGATACTAACGTATCGCATAGCCGTAGTGTTTCGATGTGTGTTTTGATGCATTTCGTCACGATGCGGCCGCTGTGAAATACGAGGTCGCGGTGCGCCTAAAGCCCGTGATGTGATGAAACAAAACCCATTGCGTCATCGAACAGCTTTATGGTTCGCCGTGTAATTATTTAGATGGCATTACCGCTGCGCGCGCGGGGCAATGCGAGCCGGAGGTGTTACGTTTTGCGAACGGGTGCCACTTTTGATGTGCAATACTGTTATGTACTTTGCTAATTTATTAGCCGTACGTCAAAGCTTTGTGCGCAAAGCGATACATCGCGGTCGAGCGGCTATCGCGTTGCGCACATATATGTATGTATATTAATATGGGCTCGTCGAACGCCCGCGACGTATACGGGTCACCGGCCATCGCGCGTCAAATACATCTGACTCGACACTGCGTATTGGTGCAATCATATCAACGTTAAATTGCTTTTGTCCAATTAATTTGCTGTCCGCTCGTTGCAAAATATTTAATGTACTTCTCTTTTGTTACAGAACGACGTTGAAACTCGAGTCGTTAGAAGACGCTGTAGTCCTCGACGACCCGGAGGAGGATTTGCTTCAAGACAAGAGAGGTTGTCCCGCGTACGTGTCGCCGGAAATCTTAAGGGCCCATCGGACGTACTCCGGCAGGGCGGCGGACATGTGGTCGCTCGGCGTTATACTGTACACGATGCTCGTTGGAAGGTGCGTATCTACTTGTTTGCATTTCACTACGTCACAGGTCGTTTTATATTTCTGTCGCATACCCTAACCATCCTACGCATTTCAATAATAATTAGGTTAGAGGCAATTAAATGTGCATAAATAATATGGAAGGCAGTGGGGTGGGCGTCTTCACCTGCTAGCGTGGGACTTACTGTTTTTCGTGATCGCACAAGGGTCGCGTCGACCGTTGGTGACGGGGGATGATCACCTGTCGGCCGTTACGCGCCAACGGCTAACAATTATATCACCCACATACATCCAAGGCTCTGGAAATCTTCGACGCACCTGCCTCGGTCATGTGGCGAAGACGTTGCACGTTCGAAACGCGCCCTCGCCCGCGCCGGCACCTGTCGTTCGCGATCCTTTGTTTTCTACCTTTTTTTTGGCTCCGCGCACCCGTAATTTAAATTCGAAACTCGGGATTTCGCCGCAATCGCCGCGTTCACCTGTCGCCGGAAGGGTTCCTTCGACTTCGTTACTTACTTACCTGGCTTTTTGTTTCGGCTCGCATCGCATCTGCTCTCGAATGACAATCGGCTGGCCGATCATTAGTGCGCGCCGGGCGGCGTAAAAACTAGCCAATCTTTGGAGATCGGACCTAACGTGGATTTAAACGAGCCCACTTATCTTAAAAGTCGATAAGGTTTCCTTTTTTTGGGGGTATATTTTCGTATCGTACCCATCTTCACCAGCCTGAGATTAACATGAGACATTCAATTTCCTTTTATATTTCAATCTAACCAATACAAATATAAGTCCGAAGGGAACTCTGTCTTAGTGTTCGTTGTTTCGTATTCATGTTAAACCCGCTGTACTGATTTTAATTATGTTTGGTAACAAAAGTAGATGTACGAAATGAAAATAACAAATTATTAAAGAAATGCCTCGTTGGTCGTGTTGGTTGCAAGTGCGACTGCCGATCAGGAGGTCCTATTCCCGGGTTGGGCACTACTAAAATTTTCTAATAGTGGTTCGGAGCCTGGATATGTGCCCGATGTATGGCAATAGGCTCACCACCTATTCCATAGTGGGACGTAAACGTAACTGATGAAACGTGGGAATGTTCTACATTCCT
>DWDU01001701.1:0-14093 GCA_018245575.1 Jemadia suekentonmiller
AATTTTTAGTAGTGCTCGACCCGGGAATCGAACCCAGGACCTCCCGATCGGCAGTTGCACTTGCAACCAACACGATTAACGAGGTATATTTTTTATAATTATATTATAGCAATTATTCATATAGTGTATACCTACTTAAATATCCATTAATTAATATACCAACTGCCTATTAATAATGCTGCAATAAATTTATATTTTACGGTTGGAAATTTTTATATTGAGTTAATAGTTTATTCTAAAAAATAGATATTCCAGTAACACAACATTCGTGGTACTACGGCGTAGCCTGCTGTGTGCTGATAGCCGTAGCAAATCGAGCGGATATATTGAACGAAGATTGCGTTGACATAATTGAACATAAAACATGTCCGTTCAGAGTCCTTCAATATGGATGTCGATAACCCTAAACAACAGAGCAGTTTTATCGTATTTTTACAACCGTATCAGACTAAACAGTACAGTAATAACTTGTTTAAACATTTAAAAATACACTTATGTAATAAACATTTTATTTACACACATTAAAAATAATAAACATTTAAAATAAATACAAATAATCATATAAATCGTAATTTTAAATTTATCTTTGATATCTTAATTTCGATCTGATCTGTCATGGGATCGTCAGCTGAAGTTTATAATAACGATCTCGAAAAAAAATGCAAGCATTGCTGCTTAACCGCAGAGCTGCGTGTCGTGTTAGAATAAATATTGAAGAATTTCTTTCTGAGAGGTAAATACATATATAACCTAACGTTTTAACGGTACTTATTTGAATGTCTGTAGGTAATTGATATATCAGCGGACAGAAGAAAGATTAATTTAATACATAAATCCAATTACAAGTATGTATATTATACTGAATAATTAGGATTTTATGGGCTACATATCCTATGGTAACTGATACATCCCCCCAATAGGTCACAATGACTTTTTTGAACCACCCACGTGCAATCAAAGTTCAGATGTTTGCAGATTCTATTACACTTTTGCGTAGGACTATTTCTCGTAATAAAAGGACCAATCCCGTAGTAATGGATACATACATGTACATATACTCTCAGATATCGAAAATGGACGTCTTTGTCAGTGCATATAAAGTTATGTATGTCTAAGGTTTTTATTCCATTATGGTTTAATTTACAGGACGAAGCTCCCAGGTCACAGCGGTTGCGTGACTCGTGTCCAGCTGTGTTAGGGACGTTAGTGGGTAGCTATAATTTGTAACTGTCCGTTGCCGAAAAATGTGTTAAGGTTAATTCCGTTTCCGTTAAAATTAATCCCGGTGCGCTGTTGTGTGTGGGCTATAAATTGTATATTTATAAAACAACGTAATTCTTTTTTCGTGAACATATACATAATGCAGTAAGGTTGAAATAAAACATTAACTTCCTCAAAGTGTGCAATAATGTTTCGTAAATTAACGCTACTAAATGTATATAAATAATTATACTGCAAATTATGTAAAAATTAAAAACAGTTTCCTTGTAATACGACACGAAGCGTGGCCTACATTATATTCGTCAAAGTCATTTATATTTACTTTATTCAATAACCTAAGTATTTTTATTATAGGCAGCTGGTAATATCAATATTATCTTAATAACATCTTGGGACATATCCACAAACGGCCATCTGATCCCAAAGTAAGCGTTAAGAGCTTGTGGCATAGTAATCAGACAGATGATAAACTACATACGTATTATGTACATACTAGTTGTCCCAGCGAATTCCACATTTCAATGTTTTTCTTGTTTTTTTTAAAAAAATATATATTTATGTATACACAGAAATTACAAAAGTAGAATGGATATGAGCATTTTCCTTTTTGTTTTTTTCCAAAACCTAAAATACAATTAAACAAAAAGTACAAAAAAAACAATAACATAGTAGATACGCTTGATACATTTTTGATGCTAAAAAAATGCTTTTCGCTTTAGCGCTTAAAAAATGACTGTAGCCCTGATTTAGAATAGCAATAAACCTGGGGGTTACAAAAAGGCGTGATCAATGAACTTTCTGTACGACGTTGAAATTAATTCAAAGGTAAATCTCGAAACAGTAACAGTTTAATTTTCTCTCGCTTTTGGTGCAAACGTGTAATAAATCGTGCGCGGAATAATGTCGCCTTAACGCCGTGCTCACCGCAATCGTTAGTAATTTTCACTTTGCGCCATTTACTTCGAATGTACTATTATTACACGTTATCTAGGTAATATAACTATTACACATTATATTATACAGCTAAAACTATAAGTTAATTAATTCAGCGAGTAGCGGAGTTCATTAAATAGAGTAGGTAGGTAAAGTATTTTATGAATAAAGATTATTGAATTACTTATTTACGTGAAAGTTGGTTTGATATTAGGATCGAACTGAAAATAGGCGTTGTGATAATATGGTTTAAATTGATTCCGAGTAGAGTGTTTAAAGTAATTGCTTTTATTACTTTTGTTAACTGCCTCGTTGGTCGTGTTAGTTGCAAGTGCGACTGCCGATCAGGAGGTTCTGGGTTCGATTCCCGGGTCGGGCGCTACTAAAATTTTCTAATTTAGATTTTCTAGTAGTAGCTCGGAGTCTGGATATATGCCCGATGCATGGCAATAGGCTCACCACCTATTCCGTAAATAATCAGGTTTACTAACCACTGGACCATAAGACTTGTCTATGCGCTTATATTTTAAATTCGAACAATATGTCTAAGGCAGGTACTGTTCGAATTTTTAATAATAGGCACTAATGAAATATTAATAAGCTTGATATAATAACATTTAGTAAGTAAAATGTATTACCATGCATTTTATCTGGTGTTTTAATTTACTTAATAAGACATTTTTCTTACGAATACACTGTCTCATTTTTAGTACAAGTTTCAGTATTCCGGGTCTGTATTTCAACGATAGCCGTAGTTGTCGTATATTAAAACAATCCTTTTTAATCCGAGGTTTAACGAGTTCGGAATCGCTTTTATCTGTCATATTTATTATTAAAGATAATTATGTACAGAAATAAAAGATACTATTTAAATACAAATATTACCAATTCTAATGCAACCAAACTCAATTCGAATAGCAATGAGAGACAGATGTCAATGTGACATTACCGTTTATAGTTACACAAAGCTACAATTTCTGAAAACATTCAGCCGAGTTAAAAGTACTTTTTTCAATTTAATTTCTACGTAATGTAATTTCATCTTTGTTGAGTACATAATATAATTTATGAAAGGAAATTTTTGTGAGATTTTACTAATTTTCGGCCTATTTCGAAATGACGAATTAGTACATTAAGTACACAGTTCAAAATTACGATTCAAGGATATATTTGGAAGATTATTATTATAGCATTACAAATAAAGTAACAATTGCCTATTCCCTCTAGCAGTGGCGTAGCGTGGGTGTCAGCCACACGTGGCTGAAGAAAATTTCGCAGCTCCCTTAAAAGTTCATATTTTGCACATGACAATCACGTCAACGAAAAAAAAATGGTGTACTACTGCCGCCTGTTTGAAAGTTTATATGTTTTGCTATATGACAAACTCACGTAAATGAAAAATAAGTTCAACTACCTTGATATGTGTTCAAATAGTTATTTTTATTATTTATTGTCAAATGTCTAAGAATTAAGCCGGCTAGACTCACATGTGGCTTTTCAGGGTGGCCCGCCTATTTTCGGTCGCATTATTGTGAAATGATGCTGCTCCCTCAACAATCCTTTTGCCGCCCCGTCCGGGCGCTGCTCTCTAGATTGTATTTTTAGGGCGGAAGCTTATTATATGGCTCATAAGAAAATTTATATTTCGTTTCTTACTACGAAACAATTAATTAATTTTGCGTACTTAGATGTAATATTACAATCCAAAAAGGTCATATTCGCCACGGCGACGACCATAGTACAAAACGCAAAATGCATTGTGTGCTGGAGAAGACATATGAGCACTACAGTACAAAAATGATCATTATTATAATCAGCTATTTCAGGCCACGACTGTACGTAGTCCTCTTCAAAGGGTTTTTGCCCACAAGTGCCACGTTGGGTTGGGAAGCGCAGAGCAACACCAACGGATAACGAACGTACGAGCCGGTCTTTTATTCATAGAAATTTCATAGATAGTTGCTTGCGGATACAATCATTGAAAGAGAGTAACGAGTACCAAATTCATTTTCTATCTCTCTCTATCGACGAGACGACTTTTTACTTGGCTTGCATACTCTACGTATATCCTTTCATGTTATTATCTCCATCCGTCATGCTCTATTTGTTACCATATAACATCTCAATATCACCCATACATACCTATATTGATAATTTATTTGCATATTAAAGACAAGAATAAATAAAACACACCAATTCTATACCATTTTATTAAATTAGAAAATGAAAACTCATCAATTACATACATAAATTATGTGCGTTTTAATGAGACGTGTTCGAACCGATAAGTTGCCATACGTAAATCTATTAAATAATATAAATGGTTCGGTTCTCAGTGGACATCGTTAAGTACAACTATCGGGAAAAAACATAGAATTAGGTAAATTATAAAACGAAAACACTCGCAGGACTATAAAATTGTATAACGCTAAAAAGATCTATAAATGCAAAATTCTAAATGAGTACAAAGTAGAAAAAAATACATCCAAAGGAAAGAGTTACGTTTTTATAGCTCATTTCGTTCAGTAGTCCCTTTCTGTTACACAATACGTTATCCTTACACCTATGGTAATAGTTAGCAAGTACAAAATGATACTTTAATTTTAAAAATATCTATACGTAGCCTAAATCTAAATTAAATTGTATAACGCGTTACACATTCTCGGCCGCAGTCCACGGCGCCTCCACGGCGCCACTCGCGCACTCGTCACCCGCTACTCAGATATACCGCTGGAAGATCTACGCTAAAGGCTAAAATGTTACATTCTCGATATGTTTACTTTAAATTACTTTAATGAACAACGATCCGCGAAACCATGGCACACATTTAGCCGAACGATCCTTCCTTCTCTCGATTTGGTGTTCGCGTTACATACGGAACCGACCGGTGTTGCTAGCTGCACGTTTGAAAAATATATCTTTTGAAAATACATAGCCACACATATCGGTGCATAGGTACGTACTTATGTGGCGAATTAGAATCATCGTCGCGTCGTTCGTAGTACATCGCCCGCTACTAACAGCTAACGTAACATCCCTACTTTAACAATAACACTAGGTACAATATGTAAGTCTCCGGGTGTATATTTAATTGATTCAATTGATCGCCGTCGCCCGCGCGACCTCTTCGCGACTGTTACTTATATATCGTATAAGAAATTCGTAGACACAAAAATTGTGCACAATTCCTTTATCGTTACTAATCAATATGAGGTTCGTCAGCGTTCACTTAATTACTACTAATTTAATCACGCATCATATCAATTTTTTTTTTAATAAATGCAAATAAAATTTCACCATCGACTAACGCACTGGAGGAATCGGGGTACAATTTTAGGAGAAAACCAAGGAATCGATGGCCGACTAGGGGGCGCGACGGAAATAAATATGCGTAAAACGACGGGCCAGCGGCGGCGCGGCTTAGGGCGGCACGTAGGGCGGCGGCTTGCGGTAGGTGGGCGTGGCCTTGGGGCGCGGCGGCGAGCGCTCGGCGGCGAAGGGCGGCGGCGGCCGGTAGGGCGCGGCGCGGTACTGCGGCGGCGCCAGCAGCGGCGGCTTCTCCTCGCGCATGATCACGGGGCTCTTGTCCAGCGGCTCGGGCTCGCCGCGCTCCTCCAGCTCGTCCTGGAAGATCACGGGGATGCCCTTCGAGCGGAACGCCTGCCGCTCCTCCTCGTCGCCCACGCTCATTTTACCTGCAACATTACCAGCCATCATTCACTATTTCTGTAGCTCCAGGAAGCAAACTAAATGTTCTGTCACTATTATAATATTGTCAAGCTGTTTTTTATAGAGAACAAAATTAAATTATGCATAGTCTTAGTAATAAAATGTACAATGATCGAATCTTGTGATCGGTGTTCTTGCAGAGATGCTCGCTAGTCGGGTGCAGATTGGTGCATTTATAATAAGACTGCAATTAATTATTGAAAATTTATAAAATAAAGTATTTATTTCCTAATAATTGTTACCTTCGAGTACAAAGTAGTGAATCATTTACATGGAATTATTCGTGAATTTTAATAGTAAAGTAAAAAAAATGTTAAAATTCAAACAAAAAATGGTGCGCTACAGTAATAAAGATTCAACGAATGAGTCACCTTTTATTTGTCAAGAATTGTCACCCCCTATAGTCAAAAGTTAAATCATATTTATTTTCATTTCAAATTATTCACATATCATTTACACATCAGATAAAATATTTTATTACTCATTCGATAATATGTAAAATCCTATCTTACACAATTGTATATAGTTTTTAAGACGTATGTACAGCCTGTGTTACACTTAACTATTTTAAAGTTGATTTTTAAAAAAGGAATATTGTTATTGCAACAACGACTGACCGGTGCGCCGCCTGCGGTACAGCACGCACGCGATGACCCCGGCCACGAGGATCATGCACACGATGACCACCGCTGGGATGACGAAGGTCACCAGGTAATCCGAGTACTCCGACTCGGCACTGCTGGCCTTGTTGGACAGGTTGGTGCTGGTGTGGACCGGCGGGGCCACCTTCGTGGTCTTGGTGTTCTGTTCCGCACACAGCCCGAGCGGTATGAGCCGGATGGACATCACCTTCATGTCCTTGTCGAATATCTGATCCACGATCTCCTTGAGGTTACCTTCCTCGACGATTATCATTTTTCTCAACTCCTCGATTTCCCGCTTCGGACACCTGTCCATTGGCAAACTCGTGTTGTACCTGTTAAATAACAATAATCGATTGTTGTGAGTCGATTTATTCATTCGAATCGAATACTAAAGCGAATTGAATAGGTACTGATCAATTGTTTGAATTTTAAGTAAATAGTAAAGATCTTTTTCATAATAATGTAATTAGGTTAATGATTCGCTTACCATATAATAGTCGGGGGATTATCGGTGATGCTTTGAATGCGAATATTGTCCGTGTCCTTCTGGCCGAACAACGCCGCCAGTTTCTCCACCACCTTCCGCTTGTTGTTGGCGCTGTCGAAGAGGTGCGGCGACGGGTCCATGGTCATGTGGAACTCCACCGTCGGTCTGATGGTGGGAGCCTTCGCCACTTCCACCACCAAGCTGTCGTATGCGCTCTTTTTACTCGAGTCTTCAGCGATCTGGAATCGATTAAGTTTATATCTGTAAAGATGATTAGAAAAATTTAAAACATCGATCAAATTAAATAATTTAGATGCGATTTATCATTGCAATTTTCTTTGGGCTCGCTATGTACCTAATTATTTTTCAAATAATGTGAACTTTGTCGCAGTTGCGTAGAAAGTTCATTGTACTATCGTACTATCGTACAGTACTATCGTCATCATCCAGAGTCTGTCTCTGTCTCGGGGGCCCCGGCGGGTGGCGTACCAGCTGGTAGTGCACGCTGCCCTCGTCGGCGGCGGCGGGCAGCCCGTAGAACTCCTGGTTGCGCGCGTCGAACTGCAGCCAGTGGTGCGGCGGCAGCGGCGCGCGGTCGCCCAGGCGCAGCGCCAGCGCCAGCGCGCGCGTGCCGCCGTCCTCGGGGTCGAAGAACGTGTCCTCGGGCACCTTGTACACCAGCAGGCGGCCCACCTGCGCCGTCAGCTGGTCCACCTGGTTGCGCGTGACCGGCGGGTACGTGTCGGGCGCGCGCGGCGCCGGCGGCGCGCAGCGGCCCGCGCCGCGCCAGCGCACGCCGCGCGCCTGCAGCTCGGGCGCCATGGCGCGCGCCAGCGCCGCCGACGCCGCGCCGGCCGAGCTCTCCGATTCCATTATCTGCAACCGTTAGCCACTCCGGTAACCGCCCCGATACACTCGGCTTCAGTCGGTACCGCGTTCTGTATACAATCGATATAATGTTTCAAGGGTATACAGTAAGCGTATGACTTTCAATATACACAATTAACAAGAACGCTATTAGTAGTCAAATATAAAATAGTTTTCAGATTGTGTTAAATACTTGTTCAATGAATAAAATCGGCGCCACTACCTTCATGAGCCGCTCGATGTCGTCCATGGGGCACGCGGGGTCCTTGGGCAGCGTGTCGTTGGTCCACACGAACTCGTACTCGTCCGCGCTCTGCGTGGCGTTCAGCACCGTGATGTGGTGCATGTCGGTGTACCTGTAACCGGACATTTAGGTATAAGTCCACTTACAAGACTTATAGATTACCCCCACAAGAAAATGTATGTACCACAGGCCTATGTAAAAGAAAATAAATTTAAGAAGAATCTAGTCAATAACTGTACATTTATCGAGGTTCATGCTCCCCGGTCGCCGCGAGCACTGACCGGAAGAGGTTGACGATGCCCTCGAGCGCGCGGATCTGCCAGTCGACGGCGCGCGGGTAGGCGCGCAGCGGGCGCAGCGCCAGCGCGAACTGGTGGTTGACGGTGCGGCCGGCGCGGTGCTGCTGCACCGTCACCCACAGCGTGTCGCGCGCCGCCAGCCCCTCGCCGTCGCGCGCCTCCACCACGAACTGCCAGCGCGACACGTGCGCCTCCAGCGGCCTGCCGACATCGATCAACGCTCACCACTCCGTTCCTAGACGAGAATCCGTTTACATCACAAGTGCATTAAGTGTAATTAATAACTGTTGTATTCTGTAATATTACATAACTGTTGCGGAAGCGTGATACGCCTTTATTTTTGAATTATATGACCGCATACCCACGCACGATAAAATTGTTAACAACGGCTACATAGAATTGCCCATATAATCATACATGTAAAACAAATAAATACTCTTTTACACTGCATTAATTACGAACTGCCTAATTTTATTCACTATGGTGCATTTCAAAACATGTTCCAGTATCCGCAGGTTGTACAAAACTTCCTTCATACAAGCGTTATACTCTGAGTTATATTTGCCGCCGCAATGACAACCGCGCGGCGCGGTGGCGGCGCGGTGGCGGCGCGGTGGCGGCGCGGTGGCGGCGCGGTGGCGCCAGCGGACGCCTCGGCCGTTACGCGTTAGTTGGCTCTTGCACCGCGAGCGAGCGAGCCGCGTCGGTCGAGTTCGCGACGCGGCCGACAGTGTACAGTGACAGTGAGCGGTAATGCCCTAAGTACTATATACTGTGCTGTCTAATAATTATTTATTTGTTCTTATTCAATAATGAAGTTTGCTAAAGTTTAATCTTTGCATATAAATAACCTTTAATTTAATAAGTTGGAAATAAATATTGATTTGATGATTACTTATTTGTACAAATTATGTAGATTTGGTTATTGTAAAAAAAATTTAATAATGCTGTTTTTCAAATATTGTTTTGTAATTATTTGTGCGTAAAAATATTAAAATTGTGATCTGTTATAAGTTATAACGTCTAATAGTTTAAAACGCGTGACTCGAGTACGAGGCTCGCTTTACTGCCGGTTTTTGAGGGAGACACATTTTAAGTTGAATCTATGTAGCTTTAATTAAATATTGACTTGGAACTGGTATGCCTGTTTATATTTCAATAAAAATTCCTTAAACCTAAAATATCTCCTTAAATTATGCTAATCTTTTTAATATTTTTTTACCATAGACATTTCACCTGCTGTCCTGCACATTAGTTTCAAGGATATCTCGCGGCATACTTGATGTATTTCTAACGAAGCCACGTCCCAGCCGCATGCGGACACAGTACTCACAGGCCGTACACCTCGCGCGCGGCCGGGATGAACTGCACCCACGAGTCGGCGGCGAGCGGCGCGTTGTCCGCCTCGTACATGCTGAACGTCAGGTTGCCGCCGTCCTCGGGGTCCGAGAACAGGTCCGCGGGGATTATGTACCTGCGACCAGCGACGACCTACATGTCGCAAGCTTTCTTAAAGTAGGTAAGTCATGCGTGGCATCCCCGAACAGGTGGGCTGAGTGTAGTACATAAAGATATTTTATCGTTTTTTATAGCGCGGTGCTTAGTTAACTTCTGCGAGTCATAGTACATTCTTTTTTCGAATGAACTACTTTTTTTTTAATTCAAAGTAGATTAAATTTTATAAGTGACGTCATGAATATTCGTAGTGATATAATAATATGACTGGCCGACCGGAAGGCCTTGCCGGCGGTGATGGCCAGCTTCTTCATGTGGTGCGTGAGCGCGGGCGGCAGGTTGGGCGCCCGCGGCCCCGTCTCCGTGGTGTGCCCCGGCGCGCGCGCGCCCTCCTGCGGACGCCACGTGCGTTATGTTACACGACAATATCTCCGTTGCGCGTTATATGTGGATTATTCGTTTTAGTTAAATATAATAATGATAATTTCTTTAATTCAGGAAAACCCCATATTAACATAATATTAAAATCAACATAAAATATACGTTCAAATAGATCGTTACCGAATCCATATGCTCGGCGTGGGTATTATAAACGAGAGCCAGATTTTAGGGAAGGCTTATGCCCAACAGTGGACTAAGACAAGCTGATAATGATAAAACAAATCTTGACAGGAATCACTGGTATCTAGTACCTAGTGAATAACTCATTAAATGACAACCCTAACCTGATCTAAAAACCCTAATACCTGGATAATTAACAAGACCTCTGTAATAATCATATTTTGCAGCAATGCCTACTTCCTTGTACAATGACAAAATAAACTAGACCCCGCCGCTCGCCGGTGTTGCTATTAAATAATTAAGTAGATCAAAAATAAAAACATAGTTTCCATCACCCTATTATAAATGTGTATGAACAATATACATGTACAAAACCAGGAAATAAGATAGTGCCACCAATAAGTTGTTCTCTAACCATTTTGTTATATGTTGCTATACCGATTTGTTATGCATATCTTGAAAACTTTGATGCCTGCTATAACATAACCAAAAATAAAACATGGAATTTTGAAATACTTTCCAATATTTGTTATAGTTACAATTTTGATGCACAAATGCAGTTTTGTGTAGTACAACTAATATTAATTTTGTTACTCTCAGTCCCAATCCATAATCATGACGCGTGGTTGTTAATGTTACACATTTCACAATGGCCGATAACAAACAAGACAATTGTTCTGTACTTACGATCGCTCCAAAATCGATTCCCTTCGAACGCAGTCGATGTAATGATCGAATTATATTCCAAATCATAATATAATTATGATAAAACAATTAAAGTGCAGATTCCCACGGACCTGGACCTTCGTGACCTCCTGCTCTGTAGTCTCTGCGATGGGCGTAGTGGGGGGCGTCGTGGGGGGCGTAGTGGAGGGCGTGGTCGACGGCGGCGCAGGGGGCGTGGTGGTGGCGAGCGTCGCGGGCGTGGTCGACGTCGTGGACGTCGTGCTCGTGGTCGTGGTCGTGGACGTGGTGGAGGGCGACGTGTCGGGCGGCGCGGCGGCGGTGGTGGGGGGCTCGCTCGCCGACAGCGGCGGGATGTTGAACGCGCTTAATTTTACCGTTTGCTGAAAGTGCCATGCGAACGCTCACACAATGAAGTGAATGGTGGGGATGGAAAAACAACAGAATTCATACTGACAGCTTGCTCCTTAAATATTTGTAACTTTCTAGCAAATAGCTTATTACGGTTTAAATTTTGACAGCAAGCACAAAATGTAGAAGAAATACGAATACCCATTTTCATTTATTATTACAACGAAAATTGTCATTATTATATTGTCAAGCCATGTACCCTTACGGGAGAGGCAGAGAGCACCGAATGCCAAATGTCTCTATCTTTGAATATAATAATACGATCAATCTAAAAGTATTCGTACAAAACGTTGTCGTTCCATCCATCAATTAGTTAGAGAGATGTACCATATTTACAGGTTAAGTCTACACTACGTATGCATGAGCGTCGGGTGACCGTGGACAGGTCCAACTAGTCTAGTCTAGCCCGTGTTAGAGTCCCCACACTTCCACACAAGACAAGTTAATTGGTGATTTGTTCAAACATTAACAAAAAGTATTATATGTGAGTAAAGTCTCGTCACAGAGGAAACGAGCAAAGCGATGGACGAAGGGGCGAATAAAATAATCGATCTGAACGGTTCATTCAAATTCATTCGGTCGTCACAAAACTACTCGCAAATACTATTGCGAGAGGCACCAACACAAATTCTTAGTGGCTTTCTTAGTTCGAATATATATATAAGCATAGTGAGGCGTGGTATTGAATGAATCCGTTCAGCGACCAGCCCCAGCGCCCCCGGGCCGCACCGGCTCGGGCGCGGCCGTGGACGGCGCGTCGTCGGGCACGATGACGACGGGCGCGTGCGCGCGCGCCGCGCCGCCCGCCGGCTCCGACGCCGGCTCCGACGCCGGCTCCGACGCCGGCTCCGACGCCGGCTCCGAGTACGGCGTGATCTTCACGTCGTGCTCCTGTTCCGTAACGACAACTCGGGTCAGCTGAAGTCAAGTAAGCCGCTCGCAGTTACGAGATAAGTAGCTGGCTTCTGTGCCAGAGTGGTATGTGTAGTAAAATGTTGCACAAATCTATTATAAATGCAAAATAAATTCATGGTATCGTTTGAGCTGCATATATATCCAAATGCATTCCCCGAGACAGGAAAAAAAACATACAAATTAATTAATTCTCGAAAGGCATTATCGCGTTTTATAACTTGGTAAGTCTACGCTACGTTGAAAAATTAACTAACTCAAAAGTGCTAAAATACTTATAAACTATAATATTTAATCTTTTTAATATTAAAGTAAATACAGTAAAAAGTATTAAAAGTGATATTGAAAAACGCAAACTCACGGTCATAACTACATGCTTATAAATCTAATGATAATAATCAAAGTTCAAGCGTTAGTTAAAACGATCTACTAGATACGATAAGTGGATAATTATTAAGCAAGTCCTAAAATACGATATTATAACACTTTATATTAGACAACATATGTATGACTTTCAGTAAGTCAACATAAGACGTGAAGTAAGACAACATGTCACTTAAAGTAAGAAAACATGTGACGTTAAGTAAGACAACATGTTACTTAAAGCAAGATAACATGTGACCTTAATTAAGACAACATGTAACGTTAAGTAAGTCAACGTGTTACTTTAAGTAAAGAAACATGTAATAAAGTAACTAAATGTGAGACGTGTTTGTTATCCATCCACCAATCGCACCTGAACCGCGGTTACAGCGCACACACAGACGGACAACAGCGAGCGCAACGAACAACACGACATGCGATCAAACGACACAAGCCTTAAAGCGGGTTACGACAAACCTCCGTGGTATACGTATTAGTAGTGGTAGGCTCGGGGGTGGTATCCTCGAGTGGCGCGGTGGCGTAATCCTCTGTGGAGGGGACGGTCTCTGTCGGGGTCGGGTAGAGGGGCGGGTCGGTGGGCGGGGTGGGGCGGGCGGTCGTGGCGGGCGACGGGCGGGGCGGGCGGGGGTGTGTGGGCGGGACGGTCGCGTCGGTGGCTCGGTGGGGCTGGGTCTGAAACGTGTCGGTGGTGGTGTGTGTCGGCTCGCCGTGGTGGTGGCGGTGCGGGTGGGGGGCGCGCGCGGGCTCCTGCGCCGCCCGACATACACACTGCGTTAGTACTGTGCTGCCACCCGATTGATTCGAGAACACCGAATTTTTTTCAAAGACCGAATGTGAGCCCTGCCTGTGTTACACTTCCCCGCCGGCCCGACTGCCGCGGTCCCGCTCGCGCCCGCAGTGCCACTGTATGTTAGAGGCCCACACACAAAGCTCACACCTACGGTTATTATGACGTATGTTTAATGTCTGTGAATGACACTGTTATGGACCAATTGTTACCGAATAGTGAACTACGGATGGCAACAATATACGAGGACATGTAGGTCGGAGTTATTTTATGGTAGTATAATAGAATTTTAGAACGTCTTTATTTATCGCATAATGTATTGTAACAAAACTAAATTAGGCTTAAAAAAATTTAAAGTGTTTTTCTAACCAGAATTTCATGGTAACATTTTTAGTAGCTCGGAGACTGGATTTGTGCCCGGTGTGTGGCAATGAGCTCCCCACGTACTCCATGATGGAACATAAACGTAACTAAC
>DWDU01001702.1:0-14089 GCA_018245575.1 Jemadia suekentonmiller
TTTATATGTACATTTTCTCATACATAGAATGTCAAATTAAGTATAAATGATATTCGAGACCATCAACAATTTTAACTGCTATTAATTCGCCTCTATGGATGGTATTTTCATTTTTAAAATTAAATTGGACCTAATGGATAGTGTACCCTGCCAAACAAATAAAAATCTGAATCTGTTCAGAAATTACGGAATTACAAGGTGACAAACATTAAAAATACAACCGAATTGAGAACCTGTTCCTTGTTTGAATTTGTGTATGGTTCAAATGTTCAATTGTTAACTAAACAGCTGGTAAAGGGGAATAACTAAAAATAGATTAACGACTAACCGTAAAAAGGATTCTGAAATCATATAATTTTACAATAATACTGTAGATTTGCTTATATTTGAAATGTGGTACACTTGTAAATAATCAAGTTATACTGTAATAGGAATTATTGATAATGACTACTAATTCACCTTTTTTGATCATGTTACGGACGTAAAATAATAAAAAATATTTATTGAAACAAGTATGTACTGTAAGTTGACAAAAATATTTCGACAATTTATAGTGCTCTATTCGATTAACAGTCTGTGCTTCAGAGCATAAAGAACAATGGACGTGCTGCAATTTTTAAAAAAGGAATATTAGTGACCGTTTGAATAACAAAAATCAAAATAATGCAGTTTGAAAAAACCCATAGAACTTATCTAATAAGTGCATTGCCATACTATAAAATTTAGAATATGTTTTTGTCGCTAAATCTATAAATAATTCAGGTCTAATCTCTCATTCAATTCCCATTCAGCCATCATTCCATAAATTAAATACTAATTTTAGCATCTATAAAATACGCGACATCACAAAATGAATGTACAAGTTAAATATAAAGGAGCACTAGTGTATAAATCATATCAAAAATCATTAAGGGCATCAGACGAGTTTAATCTATAAAATCAGGTAATCGGTAAATAGATATTTACCACTTAAGACATAGTTTCAGACATGTATTTCTCTTACGACTAACGAACAATTGATTTAGTGATGAGGCGAGTACCCAATTTATTACATTAGATAATAAATAACAAAAACAATAAATACAATAAAATCATGCAAATTAAAAAAAAACAGACATTGGCACAGGGGAATAGTATACCTCATTAAAGAAACAACACATCACTTTGGCGCGAAATTCTGGCGCGTTTTAAGCAATGATTTTCAAACATGACCGCACCTCACCACCAGTGCAATAAAGACGAGCATGCAATACGATATGTATTATTAAGGTGCATTAAATGTTAAGTGAACGACTAATTCTAATTTTATCAATGTAACAGGATAACAAAATGCGTAAATAAATGCAATATCGAAGGGAATCGTTAACACTAAAATACAGGTACTACAGGTACGTGCAACCTTCATGTAAATTTTATCTAAAATTTTACTATATCTACTCTCTACAACCAGAAACCGTAATTAGCGTAATTTCCGTTTATTTGTTCTCACCATTGCAACATGTAGGGTCAGTAGTGAAATGTGAACGTCAAAAAAAACCATGACAAAAATGCTAAAGAAAAAAGTGCAAGTTAAAACAAAATTTTAATTTTTACTTTTTAAAAGTTTCATGTATGTAAAGATATTTCGTTCTTCGTAGAAAAAAAAACTATTATGTAACGGCAGGTAAAATTTAAACTAGACAAGCGACTATAACTGGCAGGTAAAAATGAAATATTACTTCCAATTATGTAAAGACTTTCTCTTCATTTTTGTTTTCGACATTATTTTTAGTGCACTTTTCACGGAACAAACGTCGCCATTTTAATTCTTAACACATTTAATATGCATATAACACGACATTGAAGTCTGTGAATTGCGGCATAGTATTAAATTAAATCCGCTCCGTTCAGGTTTATCACTATTTCTAATGCAAAACATTAAATATA
Organism: Jemadia suekentonmiller; assembly: GCA_018245575.1. Lineage (NCBI taxonomy): Eukaryota > Metazoa > Arthropoda > Insecta > Lepidoptera > Hesperiidae > Jemadia > Jemadia suekentonmiller. Next base: position 1,927 of record DWDU01001702.1, read on the forward strand.
AAGAACAACATAATTTCATTCGTCTTTCGGACACGTTATGACACTTTAAAATTTAAATATCGTAATTTGAAAATACTAAATTTTAATATTATCAAAATACTTTAACAGTTGCGTCTACATATCGCAACTGAAGACAACATGCATGTTTATTCAATCTCCACAAAAAACGCAAAACATCTACTCCGTTTAAATAACTATCATCAAATTTAGCACACATTTGTAAATTCGACGCCGATCCGTTGCCTTTCCAAATTGACTTTCGCCTATAATATTATAGACTGTCATATAACCGCAACGCTAGGTACAATTAGCAATATGCGATAAATTTCATTTTCAACAAGAATCAGAGTGCCTGTTGGAACATCTGATAAGTTGAAAATATATTTTAGGGGATCGTCACAAACGTAAAAGTTATATTGTCCGCGTTCTCAAATGAGCAAATTTTTTTAATACCGTGTTTCCGTCGCTTTTGTGACATAGATGTCTATAATTCTCTATATTTGGCAAATAGTAATCGCTTTAGTTTAGGCAACTTAGCACTATTGTGTGTTAGCACTAACTATTAATTATTTAATGATGTAGACATTACACATATCGTAATGATTTTCTCACACTTTCCAATCGAATATTCGACTAAAAAAATTAACTTCAAGTTATATTTAATTTTTTTTAGCGTTCATTTTTGTCAATGGTATCAAAGAAAAACAGTGGGTTTTGGAACGAAGCTATCATAGACAATGTACCTCTTCCGGAACTAATTCAGACAACCGTCGCTCACTTGCTTAGCACCACCTTACCGCTAATTTTCTAACAACGAGTAATAGTAGTAATAATGACGACTCAGCTAGGATGCTAAAATTTCTGTTAAATTTTTCTAAATTTATCGACTAGTCGGGGATATTGATTATAATTTCTACATAGTTTCCGCCTAATGTTGTCTACACACGAAAACAATTAAAATAGCTGAATATGCAATTGCCCGATACAGCCATTATTTTATTTTATAGCCGTATTTTAATTAAACTTTTTGTGTTCATAATTGTAATTACTTAGTATACGTATTAGGCAATTTAGACAGCTGTTTTCAAACACACCATTATCATTCATTCACAACGAATGATTGGACTCTTGCTAGGAATGTTACAAAATGAATTGCCATTAGCCCACAATTAATTTCCTTTGACCAGTCAATGCATATGATCTTTATAAATACCAAGTATTTTTAACCGGCGCCAATTCACATTTGACAGTTAGAATGTAACCTCATATATGCTAGTATGGTTTTGATTTTCTTCCGTCAAACCGGAAGCGGAAATGTCATATACAATTCGTGTGTAGATCAAACAGCTTACTATAAATGTTTATCATTCGATACTCACAACTAATCGAGATCATTATCGCCTAGTACGTCAAGTACACAACACGTTATAGTAGTGTATAGGTGTTGCCAAGATACAATAGGCCGTTAGGTCGCGAACTAGCTAGGCACGTTTTAGTGTTGCCAGCCCTCAACACCCTATAAACCACATTGTGTACTAGTTTTAAAATTATCAGCAATAAATATTAAATATTTTATTTATGACAGTGCTCGCGGGTTAAGTGGTTGATAATTATTATTAAACTATATATATCATTATTATTAAACTATGATATATTGGCACGTGCTTCAGTGACAACTATTATTATTAATAATTTAATGATTACAGTATTTTGTAATATTACACTATAATAAGTAATATTGAGCATACGGTAAATTACCAGTGGATTAATTTAAATCTAGTTAAACATTGCATACAACGTCACCTCTAAAGATTAATTCGTTACCACAAACGATATTTCTCCATAATTTAAATTTTCATCGTACGTAAAGATCAAAACATTATTAATCAAGTAACTAAACTATTATTGGAGATTATTAAATATCTTTGTGATACGAATATAAAAACACATGGAATTTTATATATTCGACTAAAATCGTACGCAGCATCAGATGCCTTGGCACTTTCCAATGTACGAGAAAACAATTTATAAACGAAACGAAACAGAGTTTTAACAGCAAGTATTTGGAGTTTAAGAGTGCGCGCTCAGATGACGCGCGTTTTAAGGTTCAAATAATGACACTTGTTAAAACTTTTGCGTACCTAATAGGACTCCTCAGTTCTTAAACTGTGCGTTATCAAAGCGAGCTCTTCAAAACGCCAACGCATACTAGCTATTAGGCGAACGCTGGAACAGAGATAGGATTTTGTTATTTTGCAAGATGCGATACGGTTTTCTAACAAGTGGGTGTCTAGTGCGGCGGAGACGCAGCGGCTATGCGCTGACGGAGGCGCGCGAACTTGCCGTGCACGAGCCGCAGCTGGGTGCGCAGGCGGGACGACAGCTCCCGCTGCAGCGTCTGCACCTCCACCAGCTCGCGGCGCAGCTGTTGGTAGTCTGAACGCACCTGCATTACACCGACTATTAATACGAGAACGGCTCCAACGACTTCTGTGCTCCCTACACACCTATAATACAAGGATTTATGTAGATCTCAGCATAAAAAATTGTCTGAAAATCTAAATTCATGAAAATATATTAGATCTTTTTATAAAGAAGTTAATATTAAAGTTAGAGAAAACTCTTTCGTATCGTATAACGAATCCAAAAATTTTATGCAATATAAACAGGTTGGTTGCAAGCCCGATTGCCGATCGGGAGATCCTGTATTCAAATCCTGGGTCGGGCAATATTGCATTTTTCTAATTTAGATTTTCCAGTAGTGTCTCGGAGACTAGATGTGTGCCCGGTGCATGGCAATAGGCTCACCACCTATTCCATAGTGGGACGTAAACGTAACTGGTGAAACGTGGAAGTGTGCTACACTCCTCTGCCTACCTCTTCGGGGATAATAGGCGTGATGTTACGTTTATACTTACATATGATAAATTATGGTGTATATATGATGTGTAAAAGATAAAAATAAGAATTATGTGAATCAAGCCATTATTGCAACAATGTTACAGATAAAACCAAGTAGGTACATGTATGAAATGATTTTATCAATTTAACGTATAACTAACATGTACTGATTCATAGAAACGAATCAGTGTTTTTGTTGTAAGTAAATTTACACAATATTGTGTACTTGATTGTGTCATTGGTCGGATGGTTGCAAGCGGGACCGCTAATCGAGAGGTCCTGGGTTCAAATCCTAGGTCGGGTGCTATTGGGTTTTTTTTAATTTAGAATTTTGTAATTCAAATTTTTTGTAGTGGCAACTAGTGTGAAGTTGTGCCCGGCGTATGGCCATAGATTATTCCATATTGCATAGTGCTATTCCATAGTGGGACGTAAACGTAACTGGTGAAACGTGGGAGTGTGCTACAATCCTCTGCCTACCTCTCCGGGGATCGCAGGCTTCATGAAATATTTTACAAAAAATACATGCATTACTTGATGGATTGTAATACGAGTAGTAAGTTTTGCGAACAAATAGCTATAACAATTATCTTTTCACAGGTTTATCTCGGGCGCCGTTAGATCCAAGTACATATTAATATTTTATTGACTCCTAAGCGTCACTGACTTTCTTATTTCCTCACTTTAATATCGTGGCTGTTAAATAAACTAGGACTAAAGCTGTGAAAACTTTACAAATGGCTTCTAATTTCTTGTTAAGCTTCAGATTTTGTTGTTCACTCATTTGTTTTTATTATCACGTAGTAACGTCACGTAGTAGTGATTGTACTTGACGTGTGCGAGCTCGCTTGATAACGTAACTTTAATCATAATTAGAGTAAAGTATCAGTCGCGTTGCCACTCATACCTGCTCGTCTGATATGCGGTGAATAACGTCGATGACAATCATTCTATCGTTATTTAACCACTAAAAGCAAAGCTATTTTCATGTCGTGTGATCTTTTGTGTAGTGCGCTACTCTTGTGTAACAATGTACATTCGATAAGGAAACGGCAAACATGGTAAGCTGATCTAACGAGGCAAGTGACGATTGTAACTCGCAGAAGTTAACTAGGAACCTCGCTATGTTGACGCAATACTGACGCGACGGCGAGCGCGGTGGGCGGAGTTGGGGGGGAGCTCGTTACTCGCAAATGCCGAGTTTAGTCCTGCATGTTGTAGTGTAATGTGCGGAGTGTTTAACACATATTTACAGCACAACTGTCAATGTGTCATCGCATGCCGCTTACGTCACGATTTTTGGGGCGTGTAGTGTCATCATTGACTCGTACTAATATACAACAGGGCTGGAGAAGCCGGATCCGCTGAAGAACGGCACGGCGTCGTCCGGCCGCACGTCGTCCACGTTCCTGTCGCGCACCATCAGCACGGACGAGCGCGCGCACCTGAAGGTCTCCTCGTCGGACCCGAAACAACTTTAATTGTGTACAAAATACAATTACTTAAGCCCTTTGACAACTAAGCATTTCAGAATACTTTTAAATTTAACTAACGCCGACTTATTTTAAAGTCGTGATTGTTGGGCACTGGAGACAAGCGTTATTAAGTAGCTAGAGCTGGCATCGGCTTATGTGATCGGCTTAACTGGAGTGTCAAACGGGCGTATTTTAAATGGCACTTGTGTTATATTGTAAGGACATTACAAACCCGGCGCCTGTTTTAGAGGAGTCGAGTATCTAATTGCGAAAAATACTAGTGTTAACCAGATATATACAAGTACAATGTATAAGCAACATCATTTAGATTTTTTGTTTTGTACGTCTTTTGGAGCGTTTAAGAAAACAGACTAGAATATTTTTAGCGTGGGACGAAATTGCGTACGTCGATGTGACACATAATTAGTTTTATTTATATAATATATTTCTGCACTAATTTTGCATATGATGTTGAAAACTGAGAAAAAAATGTATAAACGTTATTTTATTTCGTCAGTTTCGCAACTTCCGTAAGCTGTCAGTAAAAATTTAAGCACTTTTTTCTTTGTAAGGTTAACAGTTATTTTAGCGTTAGTTTAAACTCTGTAGTTATAAGTTAGAAATTGCGTAAATGTAATTTTAATCGTGAATTTAACGAATGTTTCATCTAAGTAAATATGCTGATTGTGTATTCAAATTGCTTTAGAGGATGTTATGTAATAAAATAAAAATTATTCTCCCGAATATAATACAAACATTACCAAGATTGCTCCTGTGTCTATGTAGGTATATTGCATATATTGTTGTTGTTACATTGTCATATTATTGATATATCACCACGCCCCGACCCTTACGGGGTAGGTATGTTGCACGGGCATATTTACATGAATTTATTATGTTACATTAAATTTGCGTATTATAACTTGTTTATTATCGATAGCACAAGATTAACATGTAGGTATAGGTGTATCTTTAAAATATTTTAAAATTATACAAATATTCCATAATTTGTAATGTGGCTAACAGGAACCTGTATATGTGTGAAAATGTTATAAGTTTCATTGTGTGTGTGTGTGTGTAGATGTTGCTTAAGTTACGCTACCGTCTAGTCATATATTAAGTAAACGAACATAATGAATTACGAAACTGTGTTTTTTTCTCACCCAAATCAAGTGCCGTTGAAAAAAGAATAGCAATACGCTTGGAAGCTTATTTTCGCATATTTCACAGTGACTGCAGCTACATAAAACATTTGATATTTCCTATTTGCTAATTATGTCTATTATATGCAAAATGCAATATTAAATGGAAAAAAAATGATGAAAAATGATGAAAAAGGAAAAAAATGAGATTTCGCGTCAAATACAAGACAACGGTTATATGGTTTCCGTAAAATAAATATCTGAATTACACAAACAAATCCTTGTGTTTTTGGTATTTCGTCTAGAAAGTACAAGTTACTTTCACAGCGATCACGGCCATGATTGACAAGTATTATGGAATGATAAATTAAACAATTGTTAAGACGACGAGTAATTAGTTTTTATTGTTTTGCATTTTTTTTTATTTCAAACTTCACGAGCATTATTTTATAACGTGTTTTCATTTCATATAACATAATATCGTTCAAAAATAAGTAACTAACACTTCAAGTAACACGGTCATAAAATATACGTGTTACGTAATACTTCAATAGGTAGGTATTTTAAACTAAATAACTATACTAATTATACATTTTAATTCTTCGTGAGTAACAAAAACACTGGGAAACAAATCATTACTTAATAACTAATCAATTATTTACTTTACAAATTCAGCAATTGTCTATACATAAAACGGAACGTAAAATCGTATGATTCCCTATATTATACATTACATATTTTAATTTCCATCATTATTTTTTATTTTAAATTAAAATTAAGGCACTAATATTCCCTAAGAGCTAATTTATCTATACACATAAATATTGTATTGATATAATTAAATACGTTTTAATACTTCAGTTTCTGGTAACAGTAACACTATGAGAAACGCGAGGCTAACTATCAAAAAAGTTAACTTAAGGTATGCATAATTATCACAATGATTAAAATTATACTATGTATATGTGAATAACATTAATGCGTCTCAAACGCTACATGTATTCTAAAAAATCAATTATTTCTACATAAATAGTTTGTAGGTTTAAGTACCAACGAAATAGTCTGTCGTGTTTCGCATTAAGTTCGTATTTTAAATTGCGGAATGCAATTACTGCAATTCATATATATATAATTGCGAATTTTAAGTAACTGTCGTTTTCGTTTATACGCGTTTATTTGAGTAGTGTTTCGTTAACTATAAATACTGTAAAAATTCTGCAAAGCTAAGTACTTGTATGTAAGTGGACTGCGGCGCTGTTCAGGTGTATAACTGATGTAAGTACTCATATAATATATTAGAATGGACTGTTTACTGATTGAGCGCCAAGATGCCCAACAGAACTGTAAAGTTATGAGTGTTATGACGTTAATCGTTTTCATGTATTTGTTATAATTTGTATTTAACACCAGAAATAGACGTGCCCTGTATTCGACCAGTTCGGAATATAATTTTAGTATTGTTTAAGGCCACAGTTACCTGGTTACATTTCTTAATACAATATCTATACAAACGTAGTGTAACATGTGGTCTAGTTGTCGCTGCCTGTGGTTGGAGACGAACATCTGTAACATGCGCGCTCAGTAACATGGTATTGGAGAAGCACTTGTCCAGCAGTGGGCTGGAACAGGGTGATGACGATGTATAAAGTGCTAATGTGGATGTTTAAGAATAAAATGGACGGTGTCGAGAGCTGAGGGTGTTGGAGGTCAGGTGCGGTGGTTGGGCTGGACCGTGATGGGGCCCGGCGTGCTGTGGGCGGCGGGCGAGGGCGCCGGCGCGGGCGCGGGCGCGGGCGCAGGCGCGGAGCTGTCCGCGGACTGCGCCGCTAGCTCGGCCTCTGCGTCCCGCTCCGCTATTTCCTCTTCATCAATGATGGATATATCACGAATGGACGGCCGGTGTGATCTACGCCAACCTGTAACAAGCGTATTTATTATTGTATCTGTATGTGTGAAGTTGCCCAACCCTGGGCTAGCATAGTAGACTAAAGCTTTGACCCTTTTCATGCTGAGAGGAGACTGGTGACGATTAAAGGATTAATGGATGATGATTATTTGTATTCTAAATGGTAAGCTTTTGGACAAAAAATGGATCGTAAACTTTCTTTATCATCTAAAATTATAATTCAATTGAACTTAGAACAAGTTTCCAAGGTTATTTTGATTTCCGTTGAACTTCATTTTTGATTGAATATTATTAGTTATATTTTTTAAATTACACCAATTTAGTTTAGTAATTCTTCTACCTACTTTTAATATTCAATTTTTTTAACATTTTACATGATAGCCGCAAACTAAGTCAATCGAATTATCAATGGGCGCTGCGAAATAGAAATATTAAATATGACGAAATATGATAAAACATAACCTCCGCCTATCTGCTTTGGGACAACATGGTGGAATATACCCTAAGCTTCAGTTGTTGCGACAAAGACCCGTAAATAGCAGTGGCAGGTAAAAAGAATTGCAGAAATCATTTGGTTTTATTTTGTTCACAAAAATTATAGTAAATGTATCAAGTGACATAATAGGTATATATCTTATGTGCGCGCAATTATGTTCTTGATAAACATTGGCCGATAAAAGGTCAAGGTATGTACATGATAAATATTATTTTCGTATATTAATAGAGTTTCTCCTTCAGTTATCGCAATGTCTGCTTCACATACGGTGTATTTTGTGGGGTTTCTTTACGTGTTCGCTGTATTGTGCCAAACGGGCTATTGTAGGAGTGATGTGGACGATAAATCGGATAACGAACAGCGTAAACAATATGAACCACTCAACTTAGATCAGCTGGTACCGCACGGGGACGGAACAGAAGAGGCAGTGGATAACCATGTTAAATTTGTAACCAATAATACTGATACATTTGAAAAAAACGAAGATGGAGAAGATTTTCAAAGTACTCTTTCCCCATTTTGGATACGTAAGCGACGGAGTCACGAAGAAATGCGTAAGAATATAGTACAATCCTTGAATCGGAAGAGAGTCCTTCGACAGACTAATTATGGCCAATATCCTTTGTATCCTACATTGCCAACAAAATCGTCTTACGGAAACTACGGAGCTCAAGGCTTTAATAATTCAGCAAATACATATCCGTATGGACAATCCTCTAACAGATTTAATACAACGGGGTCATATCCATACAGTTATCCAAATAATTTTTCACGGTCTACTAGTTCCAACTTTTCGACAACTGGACAAAATCAATATCCTGGCGCAAACCAATATCGTTCTCAATTTAATAATTATCCTGTAAACCCAAGCGGGGGTAACAATGTTATGTATACCTATAGTACTAACGATACGGCAAATCCGTATAATCCTCGATCAACGAATAAACCATTCTATCCAGGAGCGACAAATCAAACGCATCCGAGCTACCCTCAACCAAATCGACCAGTGTACCCGGGAACAACAAATAATGGTTTGAATCCTAGTTATGCTCAACCAACTGCTCGGCCTTTGTATCCTGGAGCAACGAATAACGGTGTGAACCCTGGCTATCCTCAACCTACAGGTCGACCGATCTACCCGGGAACCACGAATGGGATGCGCCACACTTACCCTCCATCAACAAATCGTCCTATGTATCCAGGAGCGAGAAATACTGGCACCAACTCTACATATTATCAACCAACCGGTCGACCGTCTTATCCAGGAGGGAGTAACAACGGAATGAACCCTAATTATCCTTCACACACAAACAACCCCTCGTATCCAGGAGCGACAAATAATGCTGTCAATCCGAATTATCCCCAACCAGCCGGTAGGCCCCATTACCCAGGGCCAACAAACAACACACGTCCTGGTTATACTCCTGTCAATAACTATTATAATAACAGTTCACGGCCCACTTACAACTTGCCAACTGCTCCGCCTTTTAATTCTCAAACCGGACATTCTTATAATCCAAATTATAATCCTCCTTATAACCCAAATTACAGTACTAGCCCGACACCGGTACCACAGCGTGCTCCCTATAATAATATTCCTTACAATGCTAGTAGTCGGAGCTCTGAAACTCACGGACAAAATTCGTTTAATTCAGCGTTACCAAATCCTCAATTTTTTAATACCCCTACAGGCCAATATTCCTCTAATAATAATTCATATTCTGGATATCGTTCTCAGGAATGGAAAACTCCTAATTCTTTTCCCACACAACATAATGCCGGTCCCGATAATAATAACTTTTTCTACCCATCTCAGAATACTGGACCCGGTTATGACCCTCGTAAAAACCCACCCGATCAATTCTCTTATCACCACTGAATGTTCGTTTTTTCAAAAATGTATAAAAAGTTATTTTGTTTCCTTATGGTTGTTAAAATAAAATATTTTTTACTAATGTATTTCAGTTATTTATCCCTACTGCAATTATCGTAATAATCATATAAATCAGAAACTGGAGATAATTTTAAAATATAGATCTATATGCTGCACTCGTCAATTTCGACTGCCTCGTTGGTTGTGTTGGTAGGAAGTGCAATTGCTGATCGAGAAGTCCTGGGTTCCAAAGTCAGGTCGGGCACCAACACCTATTCCATAGAGCGACCTAAATGTAACTGGTACCACACTCTGCCACCTCTTTAGATATTATAGGCGTGATGTTACGTTTATGAATTTTGAAAGGAAAATTAAATTAACATGAATGACAAATTCTATTAAAATCTTTTATCTGATATGCAACGATATCATTTCCAAGACGTTATATACGGAATTGCAATACTGTAGGTTGATTGAAGAAATTGTTACCTTTAAGAATAAAGTTGGGAAGACATGACCTGTACCTCTGGGTCACATTCTTTAACTTAATTTTTGCATAAGATTCCGCAATATAACAATGTATGTATACCGTTGTGTTTATGGACTATGGCAATAATTATTACAATAATAATTATACCATCACTCTAGAATCTTAACGAGGTAGGGCAGACCGCACGTAATACCAAATAACACGTACTCTTCTACATTTTGAAACCATGAGTATAATAAATAATAATAATAATAAATATCTTGGGACATCTTCACACACGGCCATCTGATCCCAAACTAAGCGTCAAGAGAGCTTGTGTTATGGTAACCAGACGATTGATAAACTACACATATACATATAAATATATACTTAAATAGATATTTTTTATAACACCCAGACACAGAACAAATACTTACCGCTCATCACACAAATGTTTATTCTGGGTGGGAATCGAACCCACGACCCTCGGCGCAACAGTTAGGTTTACTAACCATTGCACCAACGGGCCAGTCAATGTAACATAAATTCATTCCAGCTTACCCTCGAGAACGGGCGGCTTGGTGGTCTTGGACAGCAGCCGGGGCCCCGTGATGGTGATGACGATGGCGCCCAGCGGCGCCGTCAGCACGATGGACATGATGCACAGCGTGATCACTGTCTCCGCGTACCCGAGCCACTCGCTCATCGGGTTCTCCGCTGTCACCATTTGCCGCACCTCGTCGAGCGCCACCGGCGCCAACGCGGCCTACCAATACACAGTAATACTCTATATTTTACATGATGATGGCCAAAATGAATAAATGGGGTACCTATATTGAGTTTAACGTAAAATGTGTAATAATTATTTACTTTAACAATATTGAATGATTAAAATAAAACGGACTGTAACTTCACGCCTGTTATCCCCCAAGAAGAAGGCAGAGTACATTTACGTTGCCCAATGGAAAAGTGGTGAGCCTGTTGCCATGCACCAGGCACAAACCCAGACTCCGCGACACTACTACAACTGGTGAAACGTGGTACTCAGTCTACCTCTTCAGGGATCATAGGTGTAAGATTACGTTTTACCATTAACGTTATTGGGGTGACTATTTTAAGTGAATTCCATTTGAATCATGTACCTGCACTGTGGCTTTGGCCATCCAAGCGAGTCCCACGAAGATCTTCTCCTTCATGTTGAGGTTGCTCCGCACCGCACTCAGGCTGGTGACGAGGGCGCGGGAAACTATGCACGTAAATATGATGCCGGTGCTCACCAGCATCAGGGACGGAGGCAACGCTGAAATCTGAAACGTACTGAGCTTACTTTACCATTTAAAGTTAAAAATAGTTTTATTTCAAATTACTACTATCAATGTTAGCCGCGGAGATATAGGCTTCGAGCATCTTTGCAAGGATTATGCCTAGTCGCAACAATTTTATATACATATCGATTTACATTTATTTACTGATCCCAACGCAGTAATAGTTCACAATTTAATTCCTAACATCAATCGTTGGAACAGTTCATGTACGTATATTCTAAATCTGGGATCCAATCCATATTAATATTATAAATCTGAAGAGTATGATTGTTTGGTTCAACGCGTTAATCTCAGGAATTAATGGTTCGAATTGACAAATTATTTTTGTGTTGAATAGTCCATTTATTGAGGAAGGCTATAGGCTATATACCATCACGGTGTAACTAATAGGAGTAGAGCAGCAAGGAAAAATGTTGCTAAAACGGGAGAATATTTTTATTTTGAGAGTTTTCCTTGCGTGCGCTGAGTAAACGGTGAAAATAACGTAAAAATCATGTATCACGAAATTGTTCCCCTTTAAAAATACTTAAAAAATTCCGCGACAGAATATGTCTAGCTTTTAAGGTTGATTCACTA
>DWDU01001703.1:0-14088 GCA_018245575.1 Jemadia suekentonmiller
ATATCTTATAATCAAAAACTGACAACCCTAGCTAGCGTTAAGCGGCGATCCGGCGGGGATGGCATTCCACAAGCATTGCCTTCACCTGACCTAGCCGAGCTTTTGGTTTGTTTACGAGCTTACCGCAAGTCTCGCGGCGTCTATCACATTCGTATTTGTATACAATTGCTTTGCTAAGTAATTGTATATACAAACACTTCGCTGAGAATCTAGATTTGTGTCCGGTGTATGACAATAGTCTCACCCCCTGTTCCATACTGGAAGTTACACGTAACTGGTGCAACGTGAGTGCACTACGCTCCTCTATCTACCTTATCGGTGATTAAAGGTGTGATGTTACGTTTTATTTATAGGTTTAACATTTGTCGCATACGCAAGGTTCTTCAGGAGAGCAGAGAGACATATCTTGGAACCCGGTAATGTTTTCTGTTATTGTAGCTATAAGAGACGAGTTCCATTAGATTTTAGCACTAGTCGTATACGTTATGAAAACCGATGTATATATGTATGTCTGTACACGGTAACCTGGCCCTCTCTATCCTCCCTTTCACCTATTTATAAGGGCTTTCATACCACCGGGTAATAAATGTCACTAAACTACATCAAATTTAATGCGACATACGATACGATCTGCGTACTACGAATGCCTCGACATACGTACAGATCGTTTATGTAGATAATTACTCGTATTTCATAAAAAAAAAATCAAGGTGATACCAGATTATCTTAAGAATTAGGTGGTTGTGTGGACCAGTATACCGCATGTGATTTAGAAATTTTTGAAGACTAGAACTAACTAAAATAAAGTATATGTTGTGAAGGGTCTTAGGAAATAAATCTTCGGTTAATGACCTACGAATGATGTAAAATATTTCGACTTTAATCTTACGTTCGTATGCTATGTAAGTTTTTTTACGCTAATGTTAACTATACGTATGGAAATATCACAAAAAGTAGCCATGTATTTAAAATTTTGGATTTCACATCAATTTATCAATGTACAAAATATAAATACCAAAGTATGTTTTATACTACACGTGTACGTTTTTTGTTCTGATTTTAAAATGCGAATGATTTTCTTAGTTTCTTAATAATAAGTATAACAAAAAACCAATACATTCGGCAACTGTTTAGATCGAAAAAAGATTTTATTTAACACATGGTACATTCAAACTAAGGTGCTCCTAAGTTAGGTTTCATGCCATCTGTCGGTCCGCAGTACCATAGACACCATGTGTCCACTTAATTGTTAAAAAAGGTCCAAATGCCCACAGACAATGACCAGAGAGATTTATAACTTTTTAACATCTGGCCATACCTGGACTCTGACGATAGGGTTCCATTCGAAATACGAATTTCAAATGATGATTTTTAAATTTCGAAGCAGTGCTATTTACTCTGAGTTCTTTAATTGAAATATTTTATAGTTTATTTGATGTTTTTCTCATAGTTTTCAATTTCGAAAAGTTTCTTTTTGCATTTCTTCATGTATCATAGACTATTATTCAACAGGTAGGATAAGAGTACCTAATATGTTATGTGATAATCACAGAAATTTTTTAAGATCGTTTCGTTTTTTATTCATATATTCGTATTGAAAGCTTAAAAAAGCAAGGAACGGTGTACAGCCATTATAATTAACTATGTATGTTACATTTACAAAATAATAGTTGGAAAATAATGCCCAAGTGGAGCATATTTGTATATTAAAACTGCAGATGCAGTTTTTATTTGTATGTTTCATACGTCGACCTATGCTTAGTTATAGCTTATATTTCCATAAATGTCACTAGATTATGATAATTAGTTCAAAGTATGTAAAATAGACGAATTAATTTAACGATTTGTATCTTTATGCGCCATTAATGTTATCGCACGATGTTTGCTTAGCAGTTTTTTGTTTGACTGCTCATTGATTGTGAACGGTTTCCAATTGGATGTTTGCAATTAACTTGTAGGTACATATATAGAAAATATTATTATACGTACGAACGGTTCGCTACATGTAAATTGCTTGTAAACGAAGTAATTAGTAAAGGTCATACAATTTAATATTTGAATTATTTAATCAGATATTTTAAATTGTGTTTTTGTTCCTTGCTTGTGTCGTGCTAATAAAATAATAGTTGAAAAAAATATTCAGTCTTAAATGTTGTCTGTCTGTTATTAAGTTAAATTTATGTCCTTGAACTCTTTCTCGTGTTATTATAATATGCTAAATTAAACTTAGACGATGTATCAAATTCATATATCAGGTTTAATCGTGGGGTCATAAAATACTTATGTGTCGACATTGCGAGTACGATCGTAAACTATAGCTGTTTCATATTACCAAACAAATATAATACCTATAATAAATAATAAATTAATATTTTTTTTTTATTTGAATTACAGACTGAACATTACATTTCCTTTAAATTGTACATTAAAACAATACAGAAAAATTATTACATGAAGAAATAATTACATATTTTTAATAGGTACATATTTTTAATACGTCTAATTTTAAAACGAACTCATACGTCTGCGAAACATTATTAAAATGATGCACGAAAATTTCACATATTAATATACAGGTTGTATCAAGTTGACTCGTTATTCATATAAATCTTACCATCGATATGTTTGATATTATGGAATTTATTACATTTCATGCGTGGCCCGCGATCCACAGCTGTTTCCGTTGCGTTTCATTTACATGTTTATGTTTAAATCTTTAATCAAATAATGATACATCAAAGTCCAATAGATATTTCATAATGCCGTGATGTGAAAGCTGCCTTGTTTAAACAATAAATGTATACATAGATAAGCGTATCCGAACACGTAGTGATTTATGAATTCAAATTTAATATAAATTAAATATGCAAATATATTGTTTATATATGTGTATGATATGACCATTGACATGAATTTTGAGACGGGTGTTTTGTGTTGATATATTTAAATTCGTCATGGTTCCAGCTGCAGTTGGTTTTAACCAAATTATTAACAGCTTTTTTAGTGTCCATTGATTGGTTATTGATTCCCACGGGCAATGGCCTCACCGAGATGTTTCTTACCGTGTTTATTCTTATATTGACCAAAAACTGTCTGGATACAGATGATGTTAGAAGCCAAACGAATAAAATTTTATACTTATGAATAAAGTTTATTTAGATAATATTTAAGAAAACAAAAATATATAACGGATACATATATGAATTCATTACATGCCATTAGTTTCTATCAGTAGCATATTTTTATTGATTGATTAAACGTAACATTTTCAAATAAATAAATGTTCCATGTTTAAACAAACGTTATTCAAGATGGCGGAGTTCACGCAAACGTCCAATGAAAAATGTGTCGGCGATATTATTCTGACAAATTTAAAATGTATAAGAATAATCGCCACTAATTAGTTACCATGCCAACTAATTAGAATTAATAAGGTTATACTCGCAAAAAAATCGCAAATTCGGAATTACTTCGCTGGCCAACTGTTGCTCAAATGTGTCATATAGCCACAGATGCTGGGCGGTTGACACTTGGATACCTGGAGAGTTTTGTGAGGCAATGGCTTATTATTATTTACGAAATAGTTTAATAGTAATAGACATTTTTTATTCTTGAAACTTATACTTTTCGTTAAGCTATAATTTAGCACCGTTTAGGTTTTTCGTTCGCTCGTTTATTTAAAATTTGTCATATGTAATTATAATATAAATATAATAAATAAATTGCAATTGGTACTAATCAAAATATGTGTATACATTTTGGTATCAATTAAAAAAAAACTTTTATTGTGCAATAACTTACGTTATAACACCGAAACTATTATGGTAATCGTTGAAGAATTTCTTATTGTTATCATCATCATTAGCCTATTGCAGCCCACTGCTGGACATAGGCTACCCCTGAGGGGTTACGCCCTAAATCTTCATACTCGGTATGCAGGTTGGGGAAGAATTATTAGTGGCACTAATAAGAATATAAATAGAACAAAACAGTGTCTAGCCATGAGTTGCCGCATAAAATTTAAAATTCCAAATTTAAAAATCGAAGATTATAATATGAAAAAAATCAAAGCGAATCTCATGCACATCTTCCTTATCGCAAGTCGTATCGCGGAGTTCTAGTTTCATTTGGACGCAGCGGGCTCTCGGTCCGCGGTCGATCGATTTTAAAAACAAACAACTGGTCCACGTGCCGCGATATGCAGAACGCAGCCGCGCGGCCACCGCGTCACCGCGCTATAACAGCACAAGCCCATCACATTTTTGTGTCATCATCGATTGGATCTACGCACGATACATTGATGTGCGATGTGGGCTGCTTGAATCGATATTTGTCAGTGCCGGTGAGTTGTGTGGAAATAGTTCGTGTAGGTACGCATATTTCTGCGTAATACCTAATAAAAAATTTTAACTTACGTTTTTAGATACATTTGTTGAGAAAAACATTGGCCGCTTTTGGTTCACATTTATTATTGCATTTGTTTTTTATATGTACGCCTTTGGTATTGTTTAATTAAATTGTTTTATCGTATGTTAGGTATTTTATTATAAAGTTTATTAAAATAAAATCTATCTACTAAGTGTACGTAATATAAGTAACATTTTTCTTGATATTTCGTCACATTACGTATTGTTTAGTGAGTTGTGAATCGAACCTCTTTAACTGATAATCCAACAAAATTTCACGACCATCGTCATCATTACCTTGATTAAGCCCAACGCTGGACATAATTCTCCCCTATTTTTTTTCCATAATCCCCACGCTTGGCATGGAGGTTGGAGATCGCAGAACACAGAACTTTTCCCAACGCCTACACTGCTGCCCGCAGGCGGCCAGGACATTTGGACATATTTAACCAGGTGGCCTAATTTCGAGATCTCTCAGCGTCAAAAAATCTATTAGAAATAATAATTAAGACAAAATCGCACTTAAATCTTCCGTAGCGGCTGTACCTTGGCCGATTGCATCGCGACACATGACGCCTTAATGTTTTAAATTAAAAAAAAACGACAAAGATGCAACAGCGCCACCTGCCGATGGAAAGGTGTAGATTTACCAAGCTCCAAAACTTTTACCGGGCCGTCTTCGTTCTGTTAATTATCCTCTATATACGTGCGTAAGGTCCTCGAACGATCATGTTTGACAATTAAGATTACTCGATTGCTCCTCTCACGGAATCTTGGAATATACATACATATATACATTTCTTCACGCCAGGTCCCTTACGGGGTAAGCAGAGAGCACCGAGTGCCAAATAACTCTATCCTTACAGACCTGCCGCGCCTCTTCCACATTCATCATTCCTGTACACGCACATGTTAATAACGTTCCGTTAGTGGCTATTTAACGTTTAATAATTTTGTAAAACTAATAGTTGCTCCTACGATCCGATAAAATAGATATCTGCTTTGTTTATCTAATAAATAATGCGTACCGAAGCTTTAATAAATAAATGCGTAGGTTCTGGAAAACAATATAGCTACTAGTTGGTTCAAGTGTTACATTATATTTTTTTGTAAATTGTATGTAAATTGAATTTCATGAAAATTATTTCAGTTGCTAATGTAGCTGTAGTTGTTTATTAAGCTGTAACATGGAAGTTATGTTCCTAAATTTAGAATTAAAGCTACCAAACAATGAAATTATCATGACATGAGGTCGTAGGTCTTACGGAGCCCAACGTAACCTATTTACTATTCAAATCAAGCCCCTTTTTCATCTTCCACGGGTGCAATAAAAATTAAATTATACAGAATTTTATTATCTTCCTCTTCGGGCTCATAACTCAGAAGAAATATTCATGAGGAAACTTTTTAACTAGAAATTTGTAATTGTCCAAAAGTATTTGTGATTCGCAGCTAAATCAGTGATTGTTTGATCCAATGTGACTGTATTTAAAGTTAAATCGACAAATTTCGTTTAGCAAAAATAGGGTTTCCGGGTTCCTCTAAGTCAGCATTAACACTTAATTCGATTCAAAGTCCAAGGAAAGTCAAGGTTCGATTAACACCCAAACTGCCGAAAATTTTCCAATCAGCCCCTGTAAATTGGAAAACTTTTATATGCGTTCAAACGCCCAGGTACCCATTCTGTAACCGGTTGCGAAGAAACTTTTTGTTCAGTATCTAGAAAATGATTGAATTTGCGAATCTATAGCGCTCTGCGAGCAAGGGAACGTAAACGTGAACATTGCAAACACATTGGCGATTAACTTGACACTCGGCTACAATACTCAACCAGGATACTTGGCGATACGTTGACATAAATATTGCTTTCGGTGGGAACGCGAATACAGACGGACAGTATTACAATAAGTCACGTAAATGTTTAAAAAAGTATAGGTATAGAGAAATATCTGGTTGTTAGATCAAATGATTCAAGGAAAGATTTAAAAAAGGGTATAAACACAAAGAATCGTAGTCGTTTCACGATTCGTATCATTTCAAAGTGTAATGAATGGCTGTACTTCTTTTTCATACAGGAATTATAATACGACGCTTTTATCTCTGGTTGTTTTCAAGAAAAATCTGAAGGTCTTAAGACCACTATTTTGTTAGATATTTTTTTTTATAACACAAACCAGAATTAGGCCATCTTTTGAATGATGTACCTAAATTAAATACACAGATTTTTATAGAAAAGCGGGTAAGCTAAAAGAACTTTTAAAGAATTTATTTATTATTAGAAGTAGTTTTTTGTTTGTGAACAGTATTATTTGTTGAAAGATTAATAAGCACGGCTTAAAGTATTTTTTGTATAAATAATACAAGGAACCGTAAAGTGCATAGTAGATCACATAAAAAGAATTGTTAAATTTTATAGAGCTGGCTGTTTTTGTGCTGATAGCCGTCGACATGCGATATGACATAATTCAGGATACGTTTTAGAACACCGACGGGATTTAGAATACCCTATACGGTAACGCAAAAACAAGCATTACAAAATATACAATGAATGTCTCGTAGGCGAATTGTCGAAGGCGCGACTGCTGACTGAGAGGTCCTGGGTTTAAATCCAACGTCGCGTACTATTTAATTTTTCTAACTTAGAATTTCTAGTTGAAATTCCCGGTTATTTCCCGGTATATGACAATAGCTTCACTATTTTTTCCATAGTGGGACTTAGTAACTGGCGAAACACAGCTACACTGCTCAGCCTACGTCTTCGGAAATACAGGCTTGATGTTACTTTTTATGTTACGTATATATAGCACGTATGCTTCTGTGCCGTTAAACAGCAGATACATCATA
Source organism: Jemadia suekentonmiller (assembly GCA_018245575.1). NCBI lineage: Eukaryota > Metazoa > Arthropoda > Insecta > Lepidoptera > Hesperiidae > Jemadia > Jemadia suekentonmiller. Next base: position 7,251 of record DWDU01001703.1, read on the forward strand.
CGGAAAAAAAGACAGAAAATCATGTGAGGTCCAGCTTGCTACCTAGTCTGACTTTATATCACATGAAACATCTCTGCAAAAGGAATTTTAACTCAACTTTAAATTAGATATATCTTCCTTTTCCTTTATTTTCGTCATCTTGATTTGTTCATATTTAAGTAGAATATAAAATATATTTGACAACTTCCTAAAGTCAAATAAAGTGCAAATTTTATAGCAAAATAAATAGAACTCGTCGACCTTTTAATAAAGCCTGACCATACTCACCACGATTGTCGATCGAACGATACCTACCGATAATAACCCCGTAATATAACAATGTTGTTATTAGGGCTCTGCAAATTGGTTTTTGGCTCGATACCGCGCGCAACCACGCGCCATCCTCGCGGTCATTAGCAATTTTGGCAAAGCTACATCAGCCCGCGTCTAACTTATGACTATGACACTACAACGAGGCTAAATTGCCTGTCACGAGCTATAAAAAAAAATATAGGCTTCGTCTAGCCCGGCTACTCAAATTTTATAGTTTTTCACTTTATAAGTTAAAACGAAATATTAAGTATTTTATCAAGTTATACAAATAGTTAAGTCAATTTTTATTTCCACTAAACGACTTTATGGCTTATGTGTAAACCTTCAACAGGATAATATAACAATTTTTTAAAAATATCATTCAATACTTAATCTTAAAGCGCATACGAAAATTAAGTTTATCGGTATAATATTGACTATACAAAACACTCCAATTCGCAATTCCTTTACCTTTGAATATATACCGTCTATACATTTGTAATTAAGTTAGTACAACTTGCCGTATTTTAAACAATAACTACTAACGAGGAGGCATCGTCACGAGCGATACTATCCGGCGCGACTGATATCTCGGCTTCTGTTTTTAATCTTCATTAACAATCGCGTCTTGTTACTTCATTTACAGTAGGATTTGTCTTATTACCGCCTTAATTAATAATTAGTTCTACAGACACCGTTCATAATGAATACGTTGAGATATGAATAACAATATTTCGTACTTTCAGTGCGTCCACAATGAAAATGAGATGTCAAGTTACGAATACACTGTAAAATATAAATAATAATAATACACTGATAAATATTATATAAAAGATCTAGTGATGACTAAGCCACGCTTATTAACATACGTAGTAAGTACTAAACTATCGTTTCCCGTAATGCTGGCTGTATTTATCGTACGATACGAGTTGACAAGATTAAATGTTAACTAATCCCCCATTGATCCAATGACGATTTCCCTGCACTGGCGTGTATACGCGTTGAAAGCTATTCACAATACGGAAACGCATCGCAACATCGGAATCACTGCCTTTTCAAATGCTGTACTCTTATTTAAAAGCCAACAACTCTGAGCTTTCGCAATTAAAACATTACCTGTGTACTGTTGGCTCTTGTACTACACAATATATGATGTTATATTAGTTTCCCTTCCGTTTATTTACTTATTTCTCCTTTGTGGTCGATTACAAAGGGCGGACTTCCTGCCAGTTCACGTTTACGATTACTACCAGTCAAGTCATGTTGAAAATAATAATGCTTAATTTTACATTAGGAATTTTTAATTTATTTAACATTCACATTAAACATAATCTGATATTAGAGAACTACTTAATTCGTGAGTCTTGTTGATCCAATTTACAATAAAATTTTCCAATAATACATATATAAGTTAACGAAAGTGTTGATAACCCATGATTTTCCCTTGTAGGTATTAACGCTTGTATCATGCAATTACAGTAAATCACAAAAATATATAAAAGCGAACGTACATTTGTTCATTTGTTCATCGTTAAACCTGTGTACGAGTATTATTCTTTTATTGGTGTATATTGGGAGGATATGTAAAAACAGCGTATTTTTACAATTCATTATAATAATAATCAGATATGTGACTGTACGAGGATTAATACATATTATTCATCGCGCATCATTTCACTGCATTCGGTCACTGTACATATACATACCTTCATACATCGCTTATACCTACATATCTACATTTATCTTTATTTTCATCATTTTTGAACCATCTTTACGTAACATACGAGTACATAAGAAAAATACGTGAAAAATCTTTACACTGTTTATATATAAATATAGTTATAGGAATAGGTTATTATTATTATTATTATGTTATCACGTTAGTTCCCTTACCGAGATATTGAGAAACCTCTATCCTTACATATCTGAGGTGCTTCTTTTAGATTCATTACTCTGCTCACACGTAAGCTGGTTTCGGGGAGTTCTGATTCTCCTATAATGAGTATGTTCGATTATAGTGTCAGATGTCCAAAATATACAGACAACAAGTCAGTACCTCATCAATTCCATTCCTACGTCCCGATATGTTCCGTTACATATAAATCGTGTCTGTTCCATAGCCATCTCGCCCTGAACGCTTCGCATCGCCAGCCACGTATCGACATCATTGCCCATTCAAATGCTCCGTACCGTTTAAAAGCGAGCCTGCGTTTGCTATTGAGAAATATATTAGTATTTGATGTGCCAAGTGTTTATGAAAGTAAGTGATGTTTCCATTTTCCAAAAAGTGCAAATTATATGAATCGTAAAATCACGCCTGTAATTCCCACGTTTCACCAGTTATGATTACGTCCCATTCTGATAGAATTGGTGAATCTATTGCCATACATCGGATACAGATCTATATTCCGAGCCACTACTAGAAAATCTAAGTTAGTAAAACGCTATAGTACCCATTCCGGGATTTGAACGCCGGGCTTCTAATTATTAGAATTAATTAATTAATAGCTAGTAATTATTAGAAACTCACACTTCCACCACTTGGTGCTCACTTTTTATAATTCTATTCTATTACAATTATAACGTACACAGACGTAAAGTTACATCATAAAAAGTACAAAAATTCTACGCGCATTAACTAAATAAAACGCAAATTAAACCGACGTCACAATTGTCTATGTATGTGTGGTATATAAGCCGATTGTACGCCACAACACCGTAGAATGATAGATCGTGTATGTATTCTACATTTTCCAAAAAAAAACATATATGAAAGCGACGAGAACTTATGGCGCATTAAAAAACTTATCATAGCTTCAGTTGCAAGTTAACCCTTCAAGTAATATAATGTTATTGGAGCGCAATAACTTAATTTATTGATTTATAGGCGGCGCTCAGTAATGTGCTCATAGAGAAACCCTCGTTCGAGTAACTGTGAGTTATGTATATAAAACTACATCTACATAAAATAATTTAAACCATACTTCTATAACTTTCCGATAAATTTAAGCTTCGAAAAATACAATAATACATTGCCTTGCCAAATAATAATTTTCTTTTACTTAGCAGCCGCGCTTGCAACCTTTAAACCAACGATTATCTTATAACTTTAGCTATTAAACTAAAAGTTTTAATAATATACACTTGTAGCTTTTATATATTTTGTGCATGTTGCTTTTATATATTTTGTTTACCATTTTAATGTCGATGAAGAAGTGTGATTTAATCGCAAAGCCTCTACAGTAATTATTACTATTTCCATGTATTATGTACGTTTAATATAGAACGTGAATAAAATAAAATGGTCCGAAAATTGTGCATAAAATGTAATCATTACCTACCATGCTCCTCCAACTCTATACAATGTCGCTCTATGTAACTTGGTCGGCAAAAGATTTAGAGCAGTAATATTATAAATTCAGAATTAAAGTACTCTCATTCAATTTTGAGGGTGCACTTGAGAAAATTAAGGAAAGGTGGTCTTATCCTCTTCAGCTGCCACTCCCAAAGGTTTGGATTTGAGTTATGTTCTGCATGACAGTAATAAATTTGATTTATTTATAAGCCATCGTTACTTTTATGTGTTTATTGCATTCTGATGAAAATCAGCAAGCTTAAAGATAGTTCTGTATAGGTAGTGGCACAAGAACGAGTTTACATGTTAGATTCAAAACGTTGTACTTTATATTTCGTTAATCTGAATAAGGCACTTGAGGTTCCTATTAATTATTCAAATTACTTCCTTTATTTTTACTCGGGTGTTATAATAAAAAATTAATTTCGCGTAATTTAATTCTTATCTACTGCGGCAAGACCATATCTAAGAATAAATTTCGTAAATTATTCATGAGGAAAGTTTTAACGGCGACATGATTTTAAAACCGACATTTGTAAGCCTCGCCGCGTAATAATAATTATGTGAAGTTCAAACGAACCTGCGTTTGTACGGAAATGTAATATACCAATATTTTTACTCATTACAACGTTTATTACAAACAATTAAGCGTCCATTGGAGGGACAATTTCCAGCCGGGAATACTTAGTAAAATAAAACATTCATTGTAACTCAGGCAATAGTAAGATTAGTAAAAAGATGATAGATAGATACGTCAGCTTGGAATTCAACTGATGAATTATTATGCCTGCTCTTATTCCCGTCGCAATGCAACAGTTTATTGATTGTTGTCGAGTGAATAGTAACATCATCATGATCTCGTTTTAATAAAATATAGAAGAAAGTAAAACCCATACAATTTTGTGTAAAAGTTGAAAATTTGAGCGTATTTATTAAATTTAACATTAATGCTATAAATAAAAGCATAGCACAAATCTAGATTTCTGGAAGTTACGTCTATATAAACTTGCTTGAGAATCGAACACATAGTCTTGAAGATAATCAGTGTGCTATGATTCTAAATTAATGCATAAAAATCTTTAGGGATCATGGATGATAAGTGATAAATCTTCTTTATCTCCCTTTAGCTTAACTACAACAAATATGCACATTAATCTAGTAAGCTACTGCATCATAAACTACATACAATGTTATCGTTAGCTTCATTATGTCGTTTCTGAAATAACACAATGCTCAGTTGAAAATTTCGTTTGTTTTGTTCTAACGACTTTACTTGGCGAAATAAGAAGACAAACAAACGAGAGTTGGGGCGTCATCGCTTACGTTAGTCGAACGTACCAGTGCTGACGTGCTCAACCTGCGGCCCGCAACCACGTTAACAGTTGCTTTTAATTAGCCTCTTCAACATTAAAAACATTTAATTTAATTACACCGTGTGCTCAACCTGTCGCCCGCAACCACGTTCATAGTTACTTCTCATTAGTCTCTTCAAAGTTGAAAACATTTAATTTTAACACGCCCTCTGCTCAACCTGTGGCTCGCAAACACGTTAATAGTCGGCTCTCATTGGCCTCTTCAAAATTAAAAACATCTTATTTAATTTTAGTCATCACTTAATGGATTTCATTTGGGACAGGAATTACAAAGTAACATTTATCGATTAGTAAAGAATATTTATCATAATTCCTACCCAACTCATTATCTTATTGTAATAAAAACCCGTTATAACATTTTATAATGATCCCTTTATGTCTTGTTGATGCTAAAAATATTTTTGGCAATTAAATATTTATTGCGGGAGTGTGTAAACTGATCTGCCTATTCCTTTGGAAAATACGGGCGTGATTTTACAATATGTTTGTTACAAAGAAATAAATTTTCGAATAAAATTATAGTTGTAAGCTATTTTTTTTATATTACTGAACGCCGGACGATTTGTACATAGAAAGTTTGAGAGTCACAGTGTAACAGTAAACACGCCGTCTGAAACGCGCTTACAGTCGGCGCGGATGTGAAGTTAGTTTTAGCTTGTAACTTGCCACTGCGCGCCAACTAACGTAACAAATAACGACTATCACTACTGAAATTCAAATATTTCCGCGAACTACCTTAACCATGACGACCAATAGAAAAAAACTTTTTCCTCTTGCCACTAACCTTACGACTAAACACATCCATGAGGCCAATTTAAAGAATTTTGTTCCCACCCTTTAATGAGAAATTAAATATTTAGTAAGTTGGATAATTAATTATTGAATTCAAATTAGATGATGTTGTCCAATTACGTACCATTATATGTACTTATATAGTATGAAAGTTTACGTATCAAGATTAAATTAAAAAAACAAGAATTCCAAAAAGTAAAGCATAACAAATAGGAACATTCTTCAAAGGAGTAGCGCAACGGTTGTTAGAAGAAGAAATAAACATGAAACAGCTACGCAGGGTTCTGCTTTAACTTGCAAGCAAACTGTTTCTATATGAAACATAGAGCCATAAAGTGCTCTCTTCGTTCATCGTGAATACAAAACGCAACACCATGTAAACGTAGCAACTTTAAATATTCAGAAATATAAACAAACGTAATATATAACAATAAAATAGATCCATATTCTAAAATTGGGCATATAAAATAAGTAGTGAATCGTCGGTTAATACAATCTGCTTACAATTGCCTACCCATTTTGGGGAATGTAATATTGCTGTAACTAACATGTGGCAAACATGAATGAAAATTAGTCTAGATACATTTTATATGGCCAACAGAATAGATGATATACTATAATGATTGCAGTATTGAAACGCAGTAGAATGATTCCATCCGATTGCACAAACCGGTTGGTATCGTTCAATTCGCATAGTCGCGATTTTGCTTCGATCGAAACGCAAGCGCGCGGACATGCGCCGCCGGTCGCCTGGCACCCACAACGTGCATTCGAACATTGGGTAGCTAATTCGTTTATCAATCTAATAGCTGTTTAGTTTTGCTTTTTTATGTGTAAATTACTACATGTTACTTATTTTTTGAAACATCTGTTCTGTAATCTCAGAACAGGTAGCCAGAAGATTGCAGTACACTGCTACGTTTCTCCAGTGACGCTTACGTCCCACTGCGGAATAGATGGTGAGTATATTCCTATACAACGAGCACATACCGAAACTCCGAGGAAAATCTAAGAAAAATCCAACAGT
>DWDU01001704.1:0-14087 GCA_018245575.1 Jemadia suekentonmiller
AGATACGACAAGATCGCTTTCCAGCGTCGATATGCAACTTATAATATTATGAATTATATATTTTTAATTACCATGAATAATGTTGTTAATTACTAGAATTTTGTTTAAAAATTAGATATGATTATAACATTACTTTTAATTTTCAGAATTATAAGTACTGATGCATTGGCAAGAGGAATAGACATACCAAACTGTAATTATGTTATATCATACGATCCACCAAGGAATATAAAAACTTACATACACAGAATTGGCCGGACAGGAAGAGCGGGACATACAGGGCATGCACTGACAATTTTAATGCCAAATCAAGTGCAAATGTTTAAGGTAATAATGATTGGATTTATTATGGCATGAGGATATAAATAAACAAAAATTTATTTTATACAAATAAATCATTCATTTTCAGGAAATTCTGCAATCAGGTGGAAAATCCGATTTACCTGTATTGGAAATACCTGCAGAGTCACTTGACTGTTTGTCAAATGGCTACATATCTGCCATAAAAGAAACGAAAAATTTCATTCAGTCAGAAATTAATATACGAGTAAAGAAATCCATTGGATTAAAACGAGGACCAAAAATGAAAGTGAAGAAAAGAAAACACACTGAATTAAAATGAAAATAATAATAGACTATTGTTATTATAGTGACACATTTTGTTTCTCTTTACTTATGATTAAATATTTTTGTTAATCCCAGTCTATAACGCCATATTTAAACTTAACATCAGGCATGTAATCCCTGAAAAGGTAGGCATAGGAGGGTAATACACTCCCACGTCTCACCACTTACGTTTACGTCTTACGCGTCCTACTACGGAATAATAGGTGTTGAGTCCTTCTATAGATAGGTATATATATATATGTCGTCAGCAGGATAATATACATATATATCGTCGGGGATAGTGCAAATCTGCGTATGTAGCATTGGTAATTCCGCGAATCTAACAAATGTAGCCAATTTTGAATTTTGCTGGCAATTCAATTCATTTAATCACTTTGTACGGGCTGTCACTGACACCATACGATAGTCAAAGAAAATATGTTGTTTCAATTAATAGCGTTTATTGTTTCGAATTAAATGTACATAGACACGGTACACGCTAAATGATGTTGGTATGAGTACGTGCGGGACGATTGATTCCCGATTGCATACTGAATGGTGTTCACCGCGCACATTACGAAATAATGTTAATGAATAAGGTGTACGGTTACACCGTACATGCTCCCGACCGAGAAGATGAGATGAGATGAGATAGTACATGAGACATTATAATTTGGCTAATAATCTACATTAACAATACATAGAACCCATCAAATATTACGGTGAAAAATGAGTCCAATTGCCCTTAAATTACGAAAATTATAGTCTTACCCTTCCCCTGTTAAAATTTCTCTAATGCAAATCCGCGCTTTTTACCAATGCTAGATACGCGGATTTGCACTATCCCCGACGATATCTATCATTGCCATACACCGGGCACATCTGACTACTACTAGAAAATCTGGGTTAGAAAAATACAATTACGCCCAGGTCCGGGATTTGAACCCAGGACACACAGCAGTTACACCAACACGATAAACGAGGCAATCTAGAATAAGCGTTACAAAGTTTTAAAAATATTGATATTTGTAAAGTTGGAAGAAAAAGCGACACAGAATTGCTTTGTATGCGTGCGCTGGCATAAGGGTTCGTTATACTTAGACGAAATGTACTACAAAAATATTGGTTCATTAGATCCAAAATAAATCGGCGACACTATATAAATTTTATCAGTAACAAAAAGCCACAATAAAGCATTAAATATAATGACAATAACTAAAAAAAGATAACATGACCAATTATATTCAAGTATTGCATATTAATGCTATCAAATCGAACAATATATTTTTTTATATTCATATTATTGCAATACTAGTTTTTTTGCATCATTCTTTAAAAATCAGCTGATGGAAAGTAATGTTCGTGATATTTTATTATTGGCTGTATGAATTGCTTTCCATTACATTTAACGTTAAAAAAAAAAAATATTTGAATTTCTGTAACTTAACTTTTCCTACTTTGTCTTGTGAACAACGGTTAAACTTTACGATCATTTATTTTCTCATTTAGTGTCTGTTACAAGTGAAATATTACTAAATTAACAATAAACTAAATTCAAAAAGGTGCTAAAAATGTCTATACAACAAACACGTTTAAAAAAACTGCAACTTTTAAGACCTAAAAATTTACAAGCATTGTTTTTTTATCCAAGTGTTATATTATTCGAAGATACAAAAAATATCCGCATTGTAAGTATATTGGATAATAATCAGGATGACTATTTGGACGATAAGCATTACTCCTTTGAAAATGAAGTAAAGAATTATATTTTAAATGAACAAATGTTGTGGCTTGCTTTTGAATCGTCTGAACTTTTTGTTATCGATGTCTCCAAAGGATTGCAGTTGAAGATAACAATAAATAATTATGCAAATTACAAAATTCGTGAATTTGTAATAGATGGAAAACACTTATGTTTAATCAGCGAAAGCGGAGAGCGGCTGGCCGCACCGTTTACTGGCGAAGATTTAATTTCAAAATTTCGCGTGGATCTCACCGAAGAATCCGTTACATTACAAAAATCTTATGAGCCATTCAATAACTCGTGCAAAAGCTACATTTTTTCCAATGGCTTGAATATTTTCGCAAACAGTACAAATATTGGTTTGAAATGTCCTATAACTAATGTTGTCGATATTATTTATACCAAAAATGATGTAGAGTACATCATTCCGTGGGGTGATGTAGCACTGATGGGCAGTAAAACTGAAATGTGTATTTTAAATTTGAAAGAATATGATATCACATACAAGTTTGAAAACGAGGGATATCTGTATTATCCATTGGATGAGAACAACAATACGTTCTATTACTTACTATGGGATGATGAAGAGGTAATATTTTTTAAATGTTGTAATTAGAATTAAATTTAATTTTTCTCCAAATGTAAATGTTAAATAAATTTGAGTACTTGTAATATGTATATACTTTGAAAAGTCCCAGCATATTGTGTTTTAAACTATAGTGTGTAGCAAGGTCATAGCAGGTTTAGCAGCTATATGATGTAGCATCAAGAGCATTACTATTGTAAAAGTTGGCTCAGCCACCTTATACACATTAAGTGATGGTTAACTAGTGATGTTTATCTTAGTTAAACAATTAAATTGGCACTCAGGAAAACAGTTTTAGGTATTCATGTAGTGTATATGGGCTCAACATTCTAGTGTCAACATTCCATGATATGATTCAGAGCACACTGGTTGGGTGCTAACAAGTTCATTTTTCTTTACACTGTTTACACAGATTTGTTTCCTTTTCCATGAGAGGGATAACATAGGTGGTGATCAGTGGATATACTGCACACCTCTGCCTACCTTTTTGGGTAAATACAGGTGTGTTGTTATAATAGTTTGTTCTAAAAGTCACTACAGGATTTAGATGTATATTTGTTTGTAATAAATCAGCATATTTGCAAATTTGAATTGTTTAAAAATAGTCATAATCAATTGTTACTTATGTATTAAAATACATTTTTAGGTGTATATATGCTGTGCAACACCATTACAGTGTGAAGATGAGCCAACCTACAATGGCACTATGCTTTTCACACCAACACTCTCCACCCAAGAATCACTCAAGCTTCAGTTAAAGTCAATGGTGGAAGAAGTGATCCAAGTACCAAAACCACAACTTGAACTGATACCCCAGTTTGAAATACTCTTCAAAGATATTACAGATTACACTTTCTTGATCAACATTGCTATTAAGCTCTGTAAGCATAATTTAATATATAAATCATTGCTTTTTGTAATTGAAAAAAAAGTATTTGCCACAGAAGATAATAATGTTGCGAACATGTTTTCTGATGTAATGATAAAAATTGATTTGTTAGATTATATTTGTTTCAGGGGGAATAAATGTTACAACACTAATTTATTTGAGCTTAATTTTGTAGAGCTTTGTGTGTCATTTATATCAAAAAGTGATTTAGATTTGGCATCTATATGTTGGTTGAAATATTCGGAAATGAAGCTTTCTATGAATGCAATAGACATTGAAAATATCCTAAATGCTATTCCATTAAATATTAAGTTAGGTAGCTTAATTGTTTGGTTCCGTAATTTTATTCCGCCCCTTTTAGATAATAACCCATTTTATATAGACTTGTTTGTGAAATGGACTACCAATAGAGTGTTTTTATTAGAGCAATCAACATATTGGCCAAAAATAGGCTTAAAATTCATTGAAGAGATTGCTATTGTTCTGGAAAGATCACTGAAAACAATACCTTTAAGACCAATTTCATTAGATGATTTAGATGTACTTAAAGACCACATAAATTATATTATGGAGTTAAAAGAGAAACATAAAATTAATATGTTATTGAGTGAACTCAGTTCACAGACTCCTACTGAAGTAGGACTTATCATGTTACGCCGATGCTATACAGAAGATCTTGAGGCATTCCTACAAGGAAGTTTGCCTGCATATGCATCACGATATCAATTTGATTTAGATGATGCTCTTTATTCATTTATTGAAAGTGAAGCGACTAGCAGTGGAGGGTGTGTTGATGGACAGCGATTGCAAATACTGCTCAATACTTTTCGTACACCTACTAATAGACTCGAATGCCTGCTCCAAGTTTTGAAAGTTTTAGAAGTGCCTTGGAATGAAGCTGTCCTTAAAATAGCTATGGAAGCTGCAGCATCCGCTAATACAGATTTTACTGTAACGGACGCAGATCGCGCTATTGCTCAAGAAATTTATATGGAACTCAACTACGCCAGCGTGAAGATAATTTTAAAGAAATATAATTTCCCTCTAACGTTCACTAATTACACAATAGTCGTCCATAAAATAATTAATGTCCCCACAATTGATTTGAACGATTTAGAAGTAATTACAACTGTCCTCACAGCATATTCAGATTACGCCCACTTATTGTATATCGACAAATGTTTACGAGACTGCGATACTAGTGTAGCATTACAATATTTCAGAAATTTATCCAATAATAATAGAAAAGTGTTATTACGGGCTATAGTAAATAAATATGAACAAGTGATTATCAGGAAAAGTAAAGATCCCACTACAGAGAGGAATTATTTAGATTTGCTTAGAGGCACGAAGTCAATCGACGAGAAATTAATGGAAGAGTTGGAAAATTTATATCATTTGAAAAATTCCTATAATATAACACTAACTATGAATAACATTTGTACGGAAAAAATCCGAAATGACGAAGCAATAAACTGGGAACAACAAGATGGTACTACAGCAAGCTCTGGACGTGGAGGATGCGTACATAATTTGTTACGAAAAAGTTTATCTCGAAATTCAAGTCTGTTAATGTTGTTGCGTAAAATGTCAGCTGGACTGGAAGTACGAGCATTTATTGAACAATTTGTGGTGACAAATCCAAAAAAAGGAAATAATTTAGATATTTTGCTGCAATTCAAAGACGGTCACAAATCTTCCCTCCTGTTGGATGCCTGCGAAGTCATGTCGCAATTAATATTCAATTGCCCAGAAGAACACTCACATTACTTGATTGATCGTTTAGCAATATTAAAATCATTTGTTAATTCGCATGTAATAATGACCCATTTATCTGTAGCATGGAACTTCCACTATCTATATCTGCCGATATCCTCAGTGCCTGCATTAAATGATTTGATTGATTACTATATTGAAACAGCAAGTAATGTGCAGTTTGATTTAAGCACTATTTCCACAAAAAGTGATTTTGTACCAATTCGCATAATAGGGAATGTATTGTCCCGAGCTATTCAAAGTAACTATAAGTTATCCGATTACTTCTACCAAACGAGAAACGGAATATGTAAAAAATTATTAACTAAAGTTGTTGCAACCCAGGAACTTGATCATATTCTTGTTACAAAGTTGCTTCTGACTTTGTATGATAGTGATACATTAGATAATAATTCATGGATTTTAGATACATTAAGAGGTCCATCAGATACATTCACTCCAGTTATCTTGCAATATCTATCTTCACCATTAATTCGTTGTACTTTCGACTTATATAGCCTCGTTTCAGATAGCAACATGTCCTACCCTCCACAATATGTGCTTAAAAACAAGTTCAATATTAATCTAGCCGAAATAGCATTACCCGAAAACACTGAAGAAACTTGGGACGTTAAAATCTTACTCTTTTACATTTTAAGACAATTTCCGAACACTTCCCTTAAACTGTTAGCAGATCTGTGTCAGACTTTAAATATATCTAACAATTATGGCCTATCTTTGTTATTGATTTCTATATTGAGTAATTGGGATTTGAAATACAAAATAAAAGACGACAATTTGGGGTGCCCACGCGTTCTATTGGAAAACGATGAAAACAAATTGCTATCTACATGTTTGACTTTATGGCAGAGTATTAAAAATAAAGATTTCCTTGAGGACATACTTAGTGACTTTTGGAAAAATGGTGAAGTTACTTTACATGGATGTCTAGTTTCAATAAATCCCTACTTTTATGAAGTATATTTGTGCATATATTATTTGCTGTTTAGTTCTTCAACCGAGTTGCGCAATACTAGAGAATATTTTATATTGAACTTTTTAAAAGACTACAAAAGGAAAAATAGTCCGAGACAGTATGAATTTGAACTTTTCTCTGTGAAAGGAATGTCTCCAGAAATAGGCCACTACCGCTTGCCATTCCACTTATTCATGAGGGAAGATATGTGGTCAAATTTGAAATCAGAAATAACGTTGGAAACTTACGAGTACTGGCTGCCAGTTGTCTCATTATTATCGCTCGATAGTGATATGCAAACTGCGAAAGATATGATTTGCAGTAACGCTGTAAAACAAACGATGACTTCCCGTATCCGGCAAGATGGAATAGATCCAAAAGAAAGAGAACCATGGCGTTTAATATCCAGAGAGGAGCCCCTATTAAGGGTCGCGCATAGATGCGTTAAACACATTGCAAATATGGAATGGGCTGGTGCGTGTTTATTTTACGTATTACAAGGGTGTACTCGAGGTGCGGATCAAGTTGCAGCGGCTCAGCTTTGTTATCAGTTTTCACAACGCTGGGCTGCCTGCCAACCAGGCAATCGTGCTGTTCAACAGATGGAACGTCGCCATTCTTCATTATCGACTCGTCATGTGTTGCATAAAATTGATTGGGCCTGTGAAGAACTAATCCGCCTATCAACTGAACCCGGTCAATTAATAAACGCCTTATACTTTCATCCTCAGTTTGTCGACAAAATAACAAGGCACGATGTAAATAAAGCAGCAAATGAAATTGCCGAAAAAAATAATATCAACATAAGTTCAATAAGGATACAAATACTTGAAAATATTCTTAATAGAACGAATAAAGAGAGTAACGGTCAATTCGGTTTAGAGACGAAAGACTTAATAACTGCGAAATATATATTAAAAGCTACTTGTCCTAAAATGGGAGCCATTTATTTATCTCGAATAGCATTTGACGAAGACAGCGATTTTAATAGGAGTAAAAAGTTAAGGGCCCTGCAATGCCTCATGAGTGTAATAGACTCTGAAACTGCTGTCAAAGTAACAAATCGAGAAAGAGATGCACTTTGGAATTCACTTTTAGATTTACTTTTTATCGTAAATCTTGAGAAAATTGATATGCCGTGGGTAGTTGCCACGTTTACCCAAGATAAAATTCTAGCTATTAATCAATTGATTCAGGTCTCCAGTAGCAACGTGGAAGGTTTAAAAGTCGCAGCCAAATTAGCTCACATGTACGGCACTGCAAAAGTCATACGTGAACTTATACCACGCCTGTTACGTGCTGCGTTATATGAGGAAACTATACCTTTGCTATTACAACTCTTGTACCCCCTTGATAATGTTATATATACCGCCTGGCGCGCTGTCATTCTAACCCCGTTTCATCGTGCCGACTACCCCATAACCGAACGGCAGAGGGCGAAATGTCTAACTGCTTTAAATTTATTGCCCGTTTGTCCAGTAATTAATGACGAAGACTTGCTTGAGATATGGAAAAATTGTACACGGTTTAAATGCCCCGGTTTAGGCTGCTTAGTTCTTCCTTATATGACAGCACAGAAAAGGCAAACTCTAACAGAGCTGCACAAGATTGATAAGAGAAATTTAATTATAAGTTTAAAAAGCTTACATTCAGATACATATTTGGTGTCAGGCGCTATGTATGTACTTGAAAATATGAACCAAAAGGTTTATAGGTAAAGTTTATTATAATGTAATATCAAAATGTGTTTAGAATTGTTTCAATTGCTGGTATGGATAAGTGTACACATATCGATGTAACTTACTATTTATATAGGAAGAAAATAATACATAAAGTAATTAGTAGATTCTTTATTATTATTTAATGAAGTGCATGTTTTATAAAAGAAACTTAATTGCAAATATATCACAATGAAAAAATATTGTCATAAAAAATTACGGCATTATACAATAAATGTATTAAAGCATTAAAATTATTTAACCCAATATACCTTTCATACACGCAGATCTCATATTTTCTCTTTTAAATATCTGGAAACGTTTATATTTTGGAACATATTCTTAATTAACTATTCCTCAGTCCTCTTGGAGATTAAATGGTAAGTGGAATATCACTATAATATTTTATTTCACGTATAAATTAAAAAAAAAAAAATATTTTTACACAAACAGCTATTTTTAACTTAAATATAATCAACATATATTATGTTAAACAAATCAATACGTTATAAAACCATAGTAAGTTGTATTTTGAAATGAAAGAAAATTAGTATAATATTAACATGTTAAAGTTAAAAAAGTGGCTTTAATAATTTTTGCTACATTATTAAAGCCTAGCTTAAAGGTAGAGGTACTTCAGCTGTTAATTCGTATTTTTTTTAATGACTCGACGAGATAGACATGCATTAATACTTATATCTTTTAGTATGCAACCGTTGATCGTATTTTCTTTAAAAAATGCAATATATTAATTTTTGCTTGCCGTATACACATTTGTACCTAGAAAAAAGTTACTACAATAGATACAAGCGCATTAAAAACGTGAATATTAAGTTCTAAAAAACTACCTACTCAAATTAACTTGCTTACTTTATGTCAACCTACTAACATACTGTTTTTATAGTATGATATATTAAACGCTAATAAATAAACTGCATTTAATATATTTAATGCATATGATTATATAATTATGTACTCTTAACTCAAGTATGTTTTTTCGGGATGGCCCGATTAGTTTGTGATATATGTGAGACTATGAGACTGCGCTGATGCCGCAGCATGGCCGTTACAGGCCGTTTATGTGAGGTGACGACGCTAGCAGTTTGCATGTTTCCTCGGTATTCTTCGGGATTCGCGCTCGCATACTAGTACCCCTTGGGACGGCCCTAATGGTGTACTCTAAAGTATCCACTAAATTATAATTTGCGGCAGCGCGGAGAATTATTTTCCCAGCTGAGGGCACAGTCCACCCACTGTCTCGGTTCTAATTAGGACTCCGGCTCACTTCTATTGCGTCGCGTATCATTCGGGGTACAAGATCCTTTTCTCTAGCCAGAACAGACACATTGTTGGAGCGTATAAAATTGGTATAATTCACGTGAGGTCATGTTCCGCTATTGCGGAACCCCGACTGTCCATCCAAATTACTTTTGCTGCGGATGTGTTAGAATTTCTCCAATGTAACTCTTGCCACAGTCGCAAGGCATAATGTATACCTAGTACAATCAATACATCTTTGTCTTTAGATGAACATAGAAAACTCCTCAATTGAAACAGAGAACGCAACGTTATTCTAATGCCATATTTCGGATTCAACAGGTGTCCGATTTTATCCGTTATTCATTAATGTAGGTCAAATAGACTGGCACAAAACATTTAATGCATTGCACCGTTGCTAGTTATCGTGTCATGTCATAGTAAGCATATCTATTCAATAACAAATATAGGGAACTTGTAGTTTGGCAATTTCGACGACTACTTTGCTAGTACTACCAAGTATTTACAGAATGTAAATGAAATTGCTAATTTCAGTGTATTGTATAGGTCCTTACTTAGATATCCTTGACACAATGTAATAGCAGATATACGTTATTTAGATAATATTGCATTATTATATAATATGCAGTAACATATAAGTAATACATACATACATATCTTCACGCCGGGTCCCTTACCGGGTAGGCAGAGCGCAGAGTGCCAAATATCTTTAACTTTACACATCTGCCACATGTCTTAAAAATAAAAATATTTAATACGAGAGATATATAACATTAATAGTTAATACATGTGACATAAGTCAAGTGAAATGAAATTATTAATGAATTTCTTTTGAGTGTTTAAAACTATTAACTAATTAATAAACTATTTAAATGTAGTTCGAACAACAATTAGTTTTGTGAAAAGCTTCTGGTGGAGCTTTTAAAGCTGTGTCATTATAACTAAGAATTTAAAAAATGTTGAAAAAAGTTCATTGTACATAAAATGTAATTCCAAAGCAATTTTATTAATTACGCATGTATGGATTACATGTAAATTCTAAGGAACGAATGTATGATATTGATGGTGATGCCATTTCAAACAATGGATAATATATTCCGTGACTACGGGCCAATTGTTCTGGTGTTTCATTAGATTTATTCCGCTTTTTTACTAAATATACAACATCATCTCTGATTAGCAACAGAAGTAATGTCGATTTACAGTGGCTTATTGCTGATATAAGATGCACTGGTGTTTGTTCTGTGAAAAAAAGAATGTTTTAAATATTTATTACAAACATTTTATAACTAAAACATGCTCTTATGTAATAAAAAGAATACCTATTGGACACTTATCACGAAGATATAAATTTCAACTTCAGTATTAGTTTTTATATAA
This sequence comes from Jemadia suekentonmiller, assembly GCA_018245575.1. Classification (NCBI taxonomy): domain Eukaryota; kingdom Metazoa; phylum Arthropoda; class Insecta; order Lepidoptera; family Hesperiidae; genus Jemadia; species Jemadia suekentonmiller. The sequence goes on from DWDU01001704.1 coordinate 10,933, forward strand.
AATACATACAAGTACCGAGCAATTGTAATAAATTTAAAAATTAACTTGCCTCCATCTGAAAGTGCTCCGGGATCAGCACCTGCCGCTAACAACCTTGCTGCAGCACCATAGTTATTCCAATTGCATGCAGAGTGTAATGCTGTCCATCCAAGTTCGGTGACTTTTTTCACATCAGCACCGACACTGAGTAGGTATGATATGACAGACACATGGTTGCTATATGCTGCACGGTGTAGTGGAGTGTAGCCGTCATCATCCCTAGCGTGCACCAATCTGGGTTGATTCTTTAAAAGCTCCTTTAAAATTCCGAGTTCATTATGTTCAGCAGCCCACAGCACATAGTCAAATGAATTAGCTATAAATAATAAAGAATATTTGTTTGGTAATGCTGTTGTAAATACATATATATTGAAAATATTTTTTTTATAATTTGTTATTTAAAACTGTCTGCCTCATTGGTTATGTTGGTTGGAAACATGACTATCAATGTGGAGGTCCTGGGTTCTAATTTCGAGTAACTATCCGATTTTTCTAATTTAGATTTTCAAGTAGTGACACAGAGTCTGGAAATGTGCCCAATGTATGGCAATAGGCTCACACTTACCATCACATCTGTGCATTCACGAAGGAGAGTAATATTCCCATGTTCCACCTGTTGTGTGAGCTTACTACCACACACCAGGCACAGATCCAGACTCCTAACTCTACCCTAGTAGTACTCCCTCTACACTATTCAAACTCCTAAGTTTCAAGTCAGACAAACCCAATATTACCAGACTAGGGGATCATACCAAGCACCTTTCACTCAGCAATCACTAGACTAACAAGACAGTCAATAAAATAATTAATAAATTATATATTAACAAAATATCTGTGTTAGGTGGAGCAAAAACTAGATAGCCCATGAATTGATACTAAGATGTCATAAGAGGACACTAAACTCAATACTGGCTCAATATGGCACGGCATACAGGCGGTAGTGTAAATGGTGAGCAAGAAACTGTGTTCCGAGATCCCAACCATGATTCCTAGCATCAGTATTATGGGCAAAAACAACTCAGGGGTGGCCTACATCAAGCATTGAACTTAGGCTGGTGATCATGATGAAATTAGCATAGTGGACCCTAAATGTTATCTCCACATCAATATGGTCAAAACCAAGAACGCTGTGCATGTTTATCAAGCAGCATACCCTATTGCATCTATCTCAGCAGTATACATTTTTAGTTTATGATGATGCCATTGTGTCAGATAAACCTTCAGTTCTAATAAAAATAGGTTTCAGATATATATGAGGCCAAAGACCAGTACACATCATGTGTCAAAAGATATATGATATCGTTGAACATGATTTTTTATAAGAAGCAACATATGTAGACCCTGTAATCAATAAATAGTACTTCATTTAGTGATGTTATGCTTATCTATTTTTTCTTATATAGAACGTTTTAGAAAGTAGTAATATATTGTAAGTTAAAAAAAAAACTGTATAAGAATGTTATTGAGTTACATTTTGGGTCTTGTACAAGTTGCACATCTTGATCTGCATCGTCCCATCCAGATACGAACATGCCAGAAGTTTGTGGATTTGATTTGCATTTTTGTATTTCCTCAGCTACTTCCTTGTAAGTCTTTGCATATTCCTCTTCAGTATCAGACATTTTATACAAATATACTCTACAGTTCAATCAATTTTATTATGACATTAAATCAATGCTATCACACCTTTCTGTTTCTATGTTACTGTCAACTGTCAGTCGATGCCTTCTACCCGCACAGATAATGCACTATTGTCAATAATTTATGAATTAGCCATCAACTATTTTACAATAACACATAATATATATTATAACATAACATTATTATGGAAAGATCTACTGCCCAATACTGGGTGACGATATTGCCTCGTATAGAGTTATCGCGATTTTAATTTACAGGAACTATAGCAGCACCTGTAATACTTCACAGACATCAGCAAAATCGTTTTCTTACGCAGTATAATTTGGCTCTTATCTAGGCTTGCTAAGATGACTAATAGCTTGCAGCACCTGCAGGTACGCTCTTATAATCATAGGTAGTCCTGTATAGTACCCCTGTAAAGTATTTACCTTGCTTTAAGTCTTCTATGGAAGAAATTGCCTCTATCTCCTTTAAAGATATAAATTGAGGATATAAGACGTGTCTTTTCCATACGTTTCCCATACGACTTCAGCATTAATAAAATGAGTTCGCCGCCTGAAGTCCCAAGTACTCAGAAGACAAGCTCTTACTACTAGTAATAATTTTTCCCATCGTCAGAGGGAATTGTATAAATACTTGGCTGGGGAGAACGAATAACGTACTCTAATTGCTTGACTACAAATCCACTAAACCGAGTTTGCATGTGATTTTTTAAAGAGGCCATTGCAATCGGCCACTTGAAGCCGGTCAGATCATATATTTACAGCGGTTTCGTGATGGTTTAAATCCCGACTGTTAAATTTCTCAAGGCATGACAAGAGAGGAATCTGTTCAAGTGAATTAGAAAATTGATATCAATAAAGCTCTACTCCTGCAAATAAGATAGGAATCGAGTTGAACTGTATCGTCGTAAGTTTCCAAGATATATGTATCTCCTTTAATCCTCTTACTAGAGCTATAAATCTACTCCATTACGATGTTGAATGAGTATCATCGAATCAGAAGATCGCTAATCTTTATTGTTGATCCTAGTAATATATATTTTTACGGTTGTATGGAAAAGGACATCGATTAACGAATTATAAAACCTTTACCAAATTGATCGATAAGTCTGTGATACCCAGCCCCATGCAAGGTTAGAACGCAGACTTCGATTAAATTTGGAGATTAAACGTTTTTCACAAAATATACCTATCGTAGAGAGGCCGTGTACTCTCATTGCGAGAATGTATGGAAGACACCAGTGCAATTCATTGATCTGGTTTCAACCATCCATATTGCCTATATTTATGTCTAAAGAAATCAATAGTGACCTTATTATTATCACCTCCATTACATATTACCATCAATAGGCAAAGTTACAGTTAATCGAGCCAAACATACTACGTACCGCATTAGTAGAAGACAAGTACCTACTAGTTTCCACAATTTGATATTTTATTCGCAATCATTCTACCACTGCCTATGATAGACTG
>DWDU01001705.1:0-14086 GCA_018245575.1 Jemadia suekentonmiller
TTAATAATAAATAATGTGTCGAAGTCACTCTACAAGTCTTTACTATCAATATAATTAATGGATTTGTATTAAATTATCAGTCTAGTGTGTGGTCTGTTACAATATTTTCCTACCAGATTTCCCTCCCCGACTTACCGTTCGCAATATTTCGTACCTTTTAAATCTTGCTATCTACGGTTTAAAAGAAATGAATTTACAAAGGAGAGATGGAAAAACTTATTCGTCTCATCGGGAAAGGCAGGAACATAAAAAGTAAATAAAGTATCCCAATCAAGTTAATCGCATTTGCTAGCAGAGCGCCGGCCTCTATGAATGGTAATTACGAATTAGCGGACATCGGAAGTTTTAGAACAGGGAGTTCCAAAGCGTATTTTTGCAGCCCCTCTGCGTTGCTGTACTCGAGATACCTACTTTGGCTAAGTGTAATTAGCAGGTAATTTAATTATTAGCATTAGTCCTGTCTATTGTATTTCGCAGTGGAGTACGCGGAGAAATACACTGGTATTTCAAGCGATTCAATATAGGTTGGTATTATGCCTCCTCAATGTTGGTATTATGCCTGTGAAGGATTTCAGTTCTTATTGATCTTACGTTTATGGTCCTGGTTTCTACTGAGCACATTTCATCAGAAAAGCATCGAATACGATGACGTCATTGTAAACAGAGTTCACGAACAATTGTTGGCGCCATGATAGCACAATAAAGGTGACCTCGCTGTCACCAACGCCGACGTAATAAAGTTATGACATCAGAACTAAAATCAAAAGAGTGAACGAACATCTGCGGCGTTTTGCATTATCACTTTGTTTTTAACATTATGTATAAATTATGAACACCATTAATTATAATTTCATGTCTACATTATCATTGCATACCTCGACACAATTTTGATGGTTGCTCTAATTTTAATGCAGATCTTTAAAATTTTATTTCAACCCTCTCAAATTGTGTCAATATGTTATAGAGTTTTTAAAAATAACATCATATCAATAGATATATACGTACGTCACGTAGTGCATTTTTTTATGCAGATCTAAGAAAACTAAAATGAAGGAAATGTATTTAAGTAAAACATACCTTTTTCATATATAACAGGCCCCGTTTGCATATTTTCCGTCTGAATCCAATAAATATTCTACTAATATTTAAAATTCCTTCCAGTAAATTACACAATCATAATCATAATATTTTCTCTTCTCTCGTTACAAAATGTACTTTGTGCCGAAAGCTTTGAGCAGTAATTTCCTCTAATATAACTTTGAACCAAGTCCACTTGATGTTACTCGTATTCATCAAATTCTGGTACAAATGAAGTGGGAACATTACTCGACAAGACTTAAGCTCCTTAAGGGTTGTAAAAACGTCGCAAGACTTGAGTCTCGCTACATTTTTATGTCTTCACTGGAAATTCAGAGGGGTTGGGAAGGGAGGGGGTGTGGTATGAATGCTTTTCTGTACGTAATAAGCTAATGGATCTTAAGTTAATATTAGATAATTAAGTAAATATTAGATATTATAGCTATTAAGTAATATCGATAGATTTCGAAATTAAATATACATAGTCAAACTCCTAAACGATATCTACTTGATACGAAACTACCAGATAGAAGTTAAATTTAGGCACCATTTCTGATTTACCGCAAGCACCAAAGGCAACGCGTATAAAATAATTTAGGAAACTTCCACATTTCACTTGGAAAACTTGAGAGAAACTATTTTAATGGGGAATGTTACTGACAGGGCCCTATCTCTTGCCTAGTTTCCATTATCCGACTCGTTTCGGCACATTCTAGTTATATTGAACAGACAAAGACAGCTATTGATACTCAAAAGGTGGCGAAAACCAGCGGAAATTGAGTGAACCTTTTTCACACTTGATGCCAAACCCTATCTTTCGGATAAGAGAACAACTTCCTGGCTGGGAGTTTGCGAAATATGTAAATAAAAGAACATTTATCAAACACCGTGGAGTGGCCGATTGTAATAGTGACACAGTCGATATGCAAGATACTTAAATTCTCTGGTATTACAGTTGTTGGACGCGAAGTTTTAGTATGCCGAAACAGGACACTCCGAGAATATGAAATAAATGGGCATAGCCCCTCGAGGGCGGGGGTAACTCTAATAGTGGACTGCAATAGGGTGATGAAGATGAGAGTATCAAAATGTTTCCAGATAATTCAGCAATGTTTCGACTACATAAATAAAATTTATTTAAGAGTGAATAAATTCGAAATGAAATTGGTTTATATGTGTGTAATATATAGGAATACCGAATAATATTCTAAACGATTTAGTGTGTAAATCTGATTTACTGCCTCGTTGGTCGTGTTAGTTGCAAATGCGACTGCCGATCGGCAGGTTCTGGGTTCAATTCCGGGGTCGAGCACTACTAAATTTGTCTATGGCAATAGGCTCATCACCTACTCCATGTTGGGACGTAAACGTAATTGGTGAAACGTGAAAATGTTCTAAATTCCTCTGCCTACCTCTTCGGGGATTACAGGCGTGATGTTACGTTTGTTTTAGTGTGAAAAATATATGAGCTTTTTCAAATTAATACCTCATTAACGTACTGAATAATTCTCGCCCCATACGTGATTTAAAGCCATCACAGAGTACATTCGCTTAAGCATTTCATTAAGTCTAGTTACTTTCCAGTATTTTATTTTATCGTGCCACATATTGAACACAGCATGACAGTAAAAGTATGCCAAATTTTAATACAGCTGCAATTTGGGGCGCATCTTTACATTTGCAACGAAATTTCGCAGCAGGAAAATTCGTCGAAGTTATGCCAGCCGCCACGGGATATAAAACAAACGACCGCGTTGGACTCCCTAGCATTTCCGTTACGGGTCACAAATTGTTTTTGTGGTCGCCCTAATTATTTCCACTTGATGACTCTGCGCACAGATATTGTTCTGCTAGAAGTATTTTGATTTTTCCAGTCTTGTGATCATCTCTTCGACATTAAATACTTTGAAATGAATAAATGTTTTTGCCGTTTCTTGTGTTTTAAAAAATTATTTAAAATTTAATGGGTTAAAAGTCACAAATTGTGGACACAATTGTGCACAGTGGAACATAAACGTAACTGATGAAACGTGGGAACGCAGTACACTCCATTGCCTACCATTTCAGGGGTTACCAGCGTGATGTTACGTTTAATATCATTAAGCCTCACCTGATGTGTAATTGTAATGAAGGTAAACAATATTTTCTTTTAAACTCGAAAATTATAATTACCATATCAGTCATAATTTTGCAAATGGTATCACATAAATACAACGGGTAAAGGAATAAAAAAACCAGAATGACGATAGTCTTATTTCTGCGAAAAACCCTCTGCTCTATTTTGAAATTTGTGAACGTGTAAAACTTATTGTCAGCTGTAGTTTTACATTATCTTTAGCGGTTCCAATTAAATTACTATCTACCGCGGCACTAAAAGCATTAATGCATATTCAAATACCTTATACCAAGCTTCCCTTGATCATAGAAAAAAAGCAGAACCTGATCCTAAAGTTAGGTCAGTCACTTTCTACATTATGCATAAAATTATCATCATCCTCAGCATATTGCAGTTCACTGCTGGAAATAAGTCTACCCACGGTTATGCCACTGATACCCACGCTGGGCAAGCGAGTTGGGGATTGCAGATTATGGCTCGCACCGTCTACGCTACTGTCTATAGGTGGTCAATGAATTTAGCTGCGCGATCTGCCAGCGCCGGGCTTAGTCGCCTCTTACGACACCTCGTATCGCGGCGCAGGTTCGGGGAATGTATCCGTACTTCGCCCCGACACGGAATATAAAATATTTATCGTTATAAAGTAAATGGTCGATAAAACGGTAATTTCAGTTGATTGATCTGAAACAAAACCCAAGTTTTTCGACCTAAAAGTTAGCTTTTAGCTATCTACCAATCTATTCGACGAGTTTTTGCAATTTTGTTGGTACTTACTTGATCTAGCGTTGATGAAAATTACATTACATGATGGTTTTTTTTATAATTACAACAATACCAACATGAAACTATCACAGTGCAAATTGAAATTACTTTCCTAGTACTTCAACGAATATTGACGTATCGTTCATTATACATGAATACAGTGAATGAATATAGTGAATTACATGACATTTCTAGGTTGTCTTTCTACATCATTGTAACACTCCATAGTCCGACGCGAAACGCCGGTCTCCGCAGTAAGCGCAATAAAAATGTAAAGTTGTTCACATGTGTCACGGCTCCCACCTCCGCGGCCCGGAATTCATTCCGGCTTCCAAATCCGGCCAAATACTATTATTATGTTAAACAATAACACCAAAATAAGTTGCAAAAGAATACAACGGAAAAGAGTTAAAAAGCGTAGGTATTTAAGAATCTTAATTATCTTCAAATGCAATGTTAGATAAGATACTTAAAAGCTAGATAAAAAAATAGTTATATAAAAAGAAAGATACTTTAGTTTCTGATAGGATGTTAGGTGTATTGGCACAAACCAACATTTCATGTTGCCATGTCATATTAATAGCACAACTGGCAAAGGCGTAGGATACTTTATAATGGTAAACTAGTGCGATTAGATTACGATTGAGATTAGCGGCCAAACCAAATGTAAGGTGGTTGTATGAAGCTTCATATTTACATTTTTAATATAACAAATTGTCCGACCTGTGACCGATCCTTTGATATAAATATTCTAGACGAAACCCTGATACTAGATAATTCTATTTGAAATTCACATGAGAACGCACAATAAATATATACAATTGTATTTCTACTGTTAAACAGTAATTCTCGTTATATTCTTTTTGGTAGGGTAAGCAGACGTATAGTAAACAAAGTGCACTGAGAAATCATTCGGATTGCAAACCATCTCAAAAGAAAATAATCATTTAAGTTGGACGTACACTCGTTTCTGAGTTGACATATTGATCAAGTAACAAAAGCCGGCCTGCAGCGTTCCTAGTAGACCGTTGTTCGGAGTACACAGAGGGCACACTATCAGTGACTGCAGTGACTTGCAGTGAGAAACAATTATTATCAACGCGTGCGTTTATGAAGAGAATGAAGAATATAGAAGGTCGCGTCAATTGTAAAATGAATTGTACAACCTCAGGTCTGTAAGTGTAGAAATATTCAGCACTCGGTGCCCTTTGCCTACCCGGTAAGGGATTTGGCGTGATGGTATAATATATAACAATCATAGAACAAAATTGAGAGGGAGAGTAAGAGGAAATATTATTGGATTGGACAATACTCGAGAAAATCCGTAGAGTATTCACGTCATTCATTTTACAATATTTGACACTATTTATTTTTTTTAAATTAAGAATTTTTTTACAGTGTCATGAACTTAAGTTATTAATTACAGATTCCCATTAAGTATTTGTTACTCGCAAATAATTGTATAAGTTTGTTCAAGTGTAAATGTTGTTTAACTGTGTAAAAGTTGAACAATAAAATTTTCACTCTTGATTTACAGGGGCCGCCTGTTTCCGGTTCAAATTTTGACTGGTTTAAGTAACACGTAACATCACGTCTGTATTCCCCTAAGAGATAGGTAGAGGAGCGTTGTACACTCCCACGTTCGACCAGTTACGTTTACGTCCCATCATGAAATAGGTGGTTAGTATATTGTTAATACGTGTAATAAGCAACTAAGACGAAGTCGCGGGCACCAGTTAGTAATAAATATATGATACTCGTATAAAGCGGAATAAGCATCGTATGTAAAATCGACAAACTCATTCGGCCTTTTAATTATATAACGTAATTAATTTACAGCGTAGTCTATTATGACGTTAATGATATTTTGAAGTAATACACACAGTGATTTCCTCAACAGAATAATTTTAATAGAAACGATAAATAAAAATATAAGTGTAAATTCACGCATGTAATCTCCGAACAGGTAGACAGAGGAGTTTGGAACACTCCCACGTTTCACTAGTTTTCAACAACAAAAATTAATGTACAACAATAACAATATTTAGAAAAATAAGAATTCAGAAAATATAAATAAAATATTTGTAAAAGGAAGACTGAAGATGAGATGGACAGATACCATGAAAAAAGACACGAGAGCCTGCTACGTTTCCTTATACTACAGGTTCTATCGACGCCCAATCGTCCACTATTAGATTCAAATAATAATGCATAAGAGACAGAGAGAGAGGAAAAACAGATTACTCGTAATTTTAATATTGTTCTTCAATACATAAATACATACATTTGAACGGTTGGTAACTGCATTAGATTGTTTATCGTTTCTAATGAAGTATATTTTTGGGTGCTATTTCTTTCGTGTGTATGAAAACCGTGTCCACACTGCGATCGGCGAGAGCTCATGAAGAAAACCTCAGATATTTACAGATTTATGATTCAAGCGGGTACCAAATTAAATCACATTTATAGATGTTTACTTATGTTTACTATTCTTACCATTATTTTAGATATAAATGAAAAGTTCAATCTAAGACTAGATAAGATAAGATGTATTAAAGGCCCATCGTCCATGCACAGGTAGTTTCCTAAGGAAGCTATTCGCTTTGCTGAAATCTGTGCACCGTAATCGCAGGAATGTTGCTTTGACGTAGCGCAGAATGCTAATATGTCTTGGATTCATTGTCGAGGATATGAGATGCCACGTTATATTGGCTATTGACTATTAGACTAGGAGCCATGAATTCAAATGAATTACGCAACAAAAAATCCCGCAATAAACTTCAAAGTTCAAAACAATTTTTCATTACTCCGTTTGTTGTAGTATTGTTATTAACCTTTCGTCGTCGTCATCAGCATGTTGCCGTACATTGCTCTTCGCAACCAATCGCTGTCAGCTTCTTTGCGTTCATCCTCATTCCGTCTAGCTGGAGGGCATCCTCCGTTAAATGTGAAGTTATTCAAACACAAAGATTAAAGTATTGATAATTTTATGTTCTTCTCATGTCATGTGTAATTTAAGCTAAATTAAGGTCAGCTAATTTTGATTCTAGAAAAAAGCACACAAATATGTCGTTTTTGTCACTTATGAACGCAAACAAAAGAATTTTTATTGCTTCTACTAGGTTTTCAAAAAATAAAATATTGGAGTTTTTCTGTTTAAAAATTTCTTATAATTAATAAAACGAATTTCTTAACTATTGTATTATATTTTTCCATTTCTCTTCTTGGTACCACTTTTATTATTCTTTGCTCGTACTAAGGTAATTAAATGTCTTAGTTATCATTCATTAATAAGATTTGGACAATTCTACGGTAATGGTAGATTAGACAAAAAACTCGAAGCATTTTTTTCGAATTGGGAAATAACAGCTAGCCATGTTGCAGTATGGGTTAGGTCTGTTGTAACAATTAATGTTGTCTATCAATATGAGCTTACTGCCATCATCTTTTAAATCAAAATCTATACATTTGGTTATTGCTATAACATAGACAATCATATTCGGAACTTGATCAACGACGTCATAGTTAGGTACGTTAATAATAGTCACTAATTAGTAGTCATATTGGTTGAGACGCAGTTGACTGACGCTTACTGTCCTATAGCAATAGTAAGTTGCAGATTAAGTTATATATACGATGGGTGTAGCAACCACGAGTGCCTGCTATTTGCTCATTTGCTACTCGTTCGGAAAAAAACAATGAGATGTAATATGTAAATTCTCGTAGTGATGCTCGTAATATTGCGATCGGAGTCTTTTTTCCTGTTCCATGCAAATCTATTGGCCGCTCCGCTACCGAGTAGATTCGACTCATCGAATATGCAAATACAAGGTGAAATTGAAAATGCCTCTCGATGTATATTAGTTTCATTCTGAGTTTCAGAATGTGATGATGCCGCTTTCACGAGTAACTGTGAAATAATTATGATGGTTCAAATGTAGGACCAGAGTAATGGAAACTTCAGAATTGTGTCCGAGTCACGAGATAATATTTGTCGTATGTACGTCGTATGTATAAGGTGTATAATATGTACATAAAAAAACTTATAAAATGGAACACGAAATTTAATCCATACTATGCGAATATTATTAAACGTATGGAAGTTAAATAGTTCGTTTGTTATCAAAGATCAATGACCTTGCTTTAATAGACGTTGTGAAATATACGCACAACAAATGAAAAATGCTTTAATATTTCTTGTAGCTGTAATGTTGAAATTTGCTATACGAAAAGACAAAAAGTTCACATATTGCAACAAATGTCCTAAAAAAATTATTTTTTACTTTTTGTACTTCTACAAGTATTTTTATGCTACATAACAATTCATATTGATACCGAGAACGAACAATTTTCATGTTGGTTCTTGTACGTTAATGTTGTAGCTGACGTACGTAAATAGAAACCCTTGTTATACGAGTATGGTTTTGCTCATCGCTTACGAAAGACCATCAACCACGTCGCGGTAGAGTACTTCCGATTCATCCAATATGCAAATCGAAGACTAAATTGAAAATGCCACCCGACGTCGATTAGTTTACGTCTCGCTGTCTGGAAATTTCATAGACAATAACGTTTTAATACTGAATTACTTTTTTTAGGTGGTGCCTGTTCATTATTGTAGACATAATTAACTATTTAACAATTCTATCTACCCTTACAAAGAAAACAGAAGTGTTACATATCCTCCACATTCTATTTTGTTTTGTATAACTATCAATGTTTACTCTCTTAATGTTATTGTTATTATTGCGTAAATAACTCGATATTATTGTCATTATCCTAATTCTACGTATATCCAAATTTTACCAATTGTCTATTTGCATGAACTTACCTAATTTGTTATTCCTAGAATGTTATAACTATGATTAATGTTTCCAAATGATCATTCTTAATTATGTTTATTTTCCCTTCCACATTTCGTGTTATAAATAAGGAACAACTGTTACTATTGACGATTACCATTTCTACTGTCATCGTGTCAAAGTCTTTAGCATAAGTTTGTAGTTTTGTGAAGTTTAATTAAAGCATTTATTTTTTAAAGTGTAAAAGTCTCTCAATCCGTAACAAAAGTACCATAATCTGCCGCACCTGCTCAGTGGTTACAGGTTTTATCTGTAACTGCAGGAGCCGGGAATATTAGCAGGGATCTGAGTTAGTACATAATCCGTGGGTCAGGTGTTTTATAAAGCTCTGGAGGCCTCCAAAGCATTTAAACTATTGTTGTAAAAACGTAACATCACGCCTGTAATCCCCGTAAAGTTAGGCAGAGGAATGTAGAATACTCCCACGTTTCACCAGTTACGTTTACGTCCCACTATGGAATAGGTGGTTAGCATATTTCCATACATCGGGCACATATCCTGACTCCGAGCCACTACTAGAACATCTAAATTAGAACATTTTTGTAGTGCCCAACCCGGGAATCGAACACAGTACCTCCCGATCGGCAGTCGCACTTGCGACCAACACGACGTTAATGTTCTAATTTTTTAAAGTTAAGGTAGTTTCTTACAATATTCTTCATATAATTCAGTACAGAAGTTATATTAATCATTTAATTTAAAACAATATCGTGTTGTACATATATTCGACCGTAATGTTACTTACATATTAACTACAATGAAGATAAATAAATTCCCAGTAATCATATTGTACCTCTTGGTTATGTACACGGATTGTTGGAAGGGAATATTTTTTTCCTTAAACTTTTTGCATCGAGATCGTCGTTTGCTGATACAGCAACGATTACAAGACAGCGATAACGGAGATTTAGCATTTTGGCAATTTTTATATTAATCACAGGTCCCTTTCGGGGTAAGCAGAGAGTAGCATTTCATATCGGCATTGATGCTTAAATATTATAATTTATTTCATAGACAATTATTTTTATTACGAAAACAAAATAAGCAGAATTTTTAAATAGAATGTATGTATAATATTACATAACTTGAAAGCAAATTAGTTGTCGAACCAAATATACACTACGTAGTCGCACGTACGTTTTAAGTTTTCCTAAATATTTGTAGCGTACCGGTACGCAGCAGGAGTCCTTATTACAAAAGGCATTGTTCCTAAAGGTAGAGGAACGCGGCTATTATTTCCCAGTTGTTGCGCCGGCAATTATCGGAAACACAAATGCCCTAATGATATGGTTACTGTAGATTGAGCCGATTGTTTCCAGTAGATGCACAACGTTACAGCTCGCATCAATAACGTGTATTGTTCTATGATATTACGGAACGTACGTAACTTGGCACTTTCGTGTATATAAGAGGATATTACAATGTGCTATCAATTATTAAACACATCCCTAAGCGTAGGTGGAGGTTAATAGTTTCGCAGTGCTGGCAAATAATTTGCGATATGGCATGTTAAGTATTATTGGGCGGAATCGGTCCTCAGAAAGGTGTCTTAGTGTTGATATTTTATGAGCGTTTCCATATTTTAAAGGGTATAAGTATAATCTTTATTGCATTGCATTAATATTCTAAGCAGTACAATCGTCCCTGTTTATGCGAAATAATAATTATCAATCTTTTTATTGGTGCCTTTAATTATTAAAACAAGTTCCTTTAATAATTAAAATTTCAAGTGTATGTTAAATAACTGCTATTACCAATTATTTATGGGACAGTTTTATTAGCTCTATCATTGAGCAGATATATTTTCACGAATTTTTCTCTGATGATAAACGAAATTCGAAATTGACAAAATCGACCACAGGTCTCATAAAGTTGCAATGACCGACAATCTGCGTCACTATTGAAGTCAGAAGTCGCTAATTATTTCGCAGCATCATTACATGGGAACAAACAATACTTAAATGTAATGTAAATTAATTATTATTTTTATCTACGTATATAAAACTATTCGTGCTGGTGGTCTGGTGGTGTTCGAAATTCGACCACAATTTATTATTTCTTTATGTTCAAACTTTATTAAGATTCTTATATGTATATGAAAGAATGTAACACTATAAATATATATCCTATGCTACTGTTTGGCAACAAAGTATGTTGGGACTGGATGTTATTTTGTAACAAAGCAGTAAACTGTGTAATATCGCGATAGCTCGGAGCGGTTTGTAGTCTTCCGTAACTTTATCAGCAATAATGTTAAGAATGTTCGACAAAGTATTTTTCAATATTATATTAACAGGATAATTTTATTTTCGTATCAATTTGCACTTAATAATCACCGTCTTATACACGATCGAGTTTCACTCTGCAAAGGTCGAATACTGCAATTAGTTTTATTCGTATCCGTATTACTAAGAAGTACAGTATTCAATTTTAGTGTCTAGGGCTGTCTCGGCTGTAAAAACACAACACTGTCACTACAGATTCATGCAGGTTGCTGTAAGTACAGATCAATGTGTTAAGTAATTCATTAACATCCCTATACAACCGAACATACATGCATTTGAGGTTACGTCATTGATTGGATTTTTTTAATACAGTATTTAAATTTAAATAAAATTCCGTTGTCGAATTTTAACAGAGTAAGAATGTGACGCAAGATTATTTTACTGGATGCGAGATGCGTTTTTTATAGTGTTATGTGTTTCGAACGAAGCTGTCACAATATCTATTGTACGATCAGTGTTATTTTAAAACGATTTCCTAAAGTACTGTTTGTCATAAGAGGAGCTACCAGTATAATAGGACTGTTTCAAATGTATGCTTTAGTGTTTAATCCTTATATCAAGTATGTAAAGAGTTATGCTGGCAATAAAAAATATTTTTAATAGGTACCTAACTCAAGAAGTCATTATTACGGCAATTGCATAACACATTTAAAAATTAAAATAAGCTAACGGTGAGATTTATGAAACATTTTATTACATATTTTTATTTATAACAGTTCAACGCTTCAATGTTAGGTGAAAGCTGTTAGATGCAGATTATAATAATCATTCAGTTAGAAATTCCTTTGCGTGTAATATTAACTGCGTGATGTTTATCGCTTAATTGAAGTCCAATATGGAGTAATATTTATAATATGTAACAATTATGTTATTACATGCCATAAGGATTTGATATTCTTCAAATGTAAAAAAAAATATTTCGATGATCTCACGTTGGAGTTTTCGGACTAGCCCGAGTGGTATCGTTCTTCATGAGCTCGAAAGTGTAGTAGTAAGGTCGCGGCGGAATTTTTTAAAACATTGTCAAGATCATTATAATACAATTTATACAATTTTAAAGGACTATCATACATATGGGATTACTAATTACACGAATAGATGTATACTGATATAATTAAAAAAATATTTCTACCGTCATTTTGTCGCTATGAAATGGATCTACGTAAATCTTTTGCTCCAGTCGTGTAGTTATTTATAAGCATATATCATTTTTTGTCATAAGATGTTTTACGGTGACAAGTTCGAATTATGAATTTCAAGTAACTGCTACTTACTAATAGGCTCACCACCTATTCCATAGCGGGACGTAAACGTAACTGGTGAAACGTGGGAGTGTACTATACTCCGCTGCCTACCTCTTTGGGGATACAGGCGTGATGTTACATTTTGATGTTACGCTACTTACTGTGTAGGTACACACGCACACATTTCTTTTTCCATTAAGGCTTTTAGGCATGTGTACAATGTTGATTCTTAATTGAAGCTCTCTAGAGAGGTAGAGTAATTCGGAATTTAAATAATCACCAAATTAAAACCCTAAATTAGTGTAAGGTTGGCAATTAATCCCCATTTCAGTGCCCGTAGCTGTACCGTGAGGTTCTAACGACACTCCAAAGCGCAATAAAAACGAATCAAAGTCACTCAATGCGATACATTAACAATTAAATTTTCTATGTTGATAACATTGGAACATCTCAGTTATTACAAATGCAGTACCGGTGAAACTCTTCGAGGATTAACAGTATAATAAATAAAATTGTATCATGATTGTTATTAAATCCAATTACATCGTGCCTCTTATTCCGCCTTTCATTTTCGAAGGTGTTACATACAAATCGGTTTATTGCGTAACAAATTTTTCAAAGAATCACAAATTTATTGAACATTTCTTGCAAAGCGGTTTATCACATAAAACATGAATACGAGAAGCCAACATTTGTCAGCGAGGAGAGTAGGTACTGGTGTCAAATGATAATTGTTAAGAGTGATAATCTGTTAAGATTTATTATTATTTCGCCAGCTGCTGGGTAATGCGAATAGAATTATCTAGCGCACGTAGTAATGTAATATACATATGTAGGTATAATAGTATGCAGTAAATGCCTACGCGCAGTACTCTCTTACTTTATATAATAATAATAATAATGAATATTATTATGTAAAGTAAGAATACCTCGTTACTGGTGTTGGTTACAAGCGCGACTGCTGATCGGGTATCCTGGGTTCGAAGCCCGAGTCTGGCACTAACTGATTTTTCTAATTTTAATTTTCTACTAGCGGCTCGGAGTATGGAAATGTGCCCGGCATATGGTACTAGGCTCACCATAACCATAGTGGGACCTATGCGTAACTGGTGAAACGTGGGATTGTAGCTTTCTATATTCTTCTACCTATCTCTTCGGGTATTACAGGCGTGAAGTTACGTAATCAGTTTTATATTCTCACGCCAGGACGCTCATGGGGAGGACAGGTAGGATCTAGTGCAAAATATTTTTCTTTACAAACAACGTAACATTACAAACATTCAAATACTGAATACTGAATACATTCAAATACTGAATATTAAACGTAACATTATCCCCGAAGAGATATGCAGAGGAGTGTAGTACACGTACACTCCCACGTTTCACCAGTTACGTATATATCCCACTATGGAATACGTGGTGAGCCTATTCCCAGAGCCTATTCGGGCACAAATTCAGAATCCGATCCACTATTGGAAAACTAAATTAGGAAAATTCTATAGTGCCCAACCCGGGAATCGAACCCAGGACCTCTTGAACGGCAGTCGCGCTTTCAACCAACACGACCAACGAGGTATTACTGAATATAAGTGAATTAAAGTGTTATTCCATTTAAACTCAAATCTCTATGTTAGGATTTCCTACATCACGTGTGTCATGGATATAAATACGTAACGTAACATCACGCCTGTAATCCCCGAAGAGGTAGGCAGAGGAGTGTAGAACACTCCCACGTTTCAC
>DWDU01001706.1:0-14082 GCA_018245575.1 Jemadia suekentonmiller
GTAAACGTAACTGGTGAATCATGGGAGTGTTCTACACTCCTCTGCCTACCTCTTCGGGGATTACAGGCGTGATGTTATGTTTATTATCTGTGTCGAAGGGGAGAAAATATACATATTGTAACCCCATACCGAGATAACAGGGAGTCGTAAGAGACCTCTAAACCCGGCATTGGCTGATCACGGTACAGCGCAGCTTACCTAGGCGCGGCTGAATGCCTAGTACCGTACGAGAGGTGCGTACGGAATATTGGGAAAACTTCTTTGTTATATGTTCAGCTGTAAGCTTATGCTGACAATTTATGTAATGTAATATCTCGCCTGAAATCTCCTTAGAGGTAGATAGCGAAGTGCACTTCCACGCTTCACCAGTTACATTTACGCGTCATTATAGAATCTGGGGTGAGCTTATTGCCATACAATGGGCACAAAATAGTTTACATATTGAACGTATGTAACGTATAAATATATCATACATTGTTATTAACCTAATATACCTGTATTCTGATATTGTCAGAGGTTCCCAAAAGTCACTCATGTTTATGAATAAGCGGTTTAATCGTGTTCAGTCGCTTGCGCGGCGATCAGGTGCGGCGGCAGATTCATCGCGTATTCATCATTTTTTATAACCTTATTTGCTTATTATGTTTTATATAACGCTTCTTAAAGTACTCTCGTAATATTTTATCACACCTTGCATGAAGAGTAAGATTAAAATGTGCTATATATTGTACGTTCTACGAGTATATACGTACCTACCAGTATGTATCATGAAAAGTCCCAGTTCGATGTGTGCGCCGCTCGATATTCGACCTAGGGTGAGGGAGATTCTCTATATTTGATTAAACTGTATTCGGTGCCTTTTCACATCAATTATAGTCCATGTTTACCTCATATTTAAAGATAGAAATATTACATTACAGTAATTACCCCTAAATTTCATTTAGGGACAAGGTAAAAAACCCAGGCATCTTTCTTGAAATGATCCCGACGTCAGATCACGATTTACATTGAATCAAACGTTGGCCGTTGAATTGTTGCATTTTCCGTTGCAAAGAAGAGGATTTTCCGCTTCGAAGGGCTCAAGCCGTCGACACAGTTTTAATCAGGTTGCAAACTTCCTGCACTGCGGCTGTCGACGAATAACAGGCTTCGGTGGCGGATGAATTCGCGCGTTCGCTGGCGTCGCTCTAATGAGGGTAATACGAATATAATTGAACGCTCGCTTCTACTGCCGGCAGTAAGAGGTACCAGCAGTTTATTAGTGAGAATGTCAGCTAAATGTATTTACGGCAGTTTCATTTTTTATACTAGAAGTTAATTAATAAATAGCTGAAGAGAAAGACTGCCTCGTTGGTCGAGTCCTGAGTTCGAATGTCGATCGGCTACGATTGAATTTTTATAATTTAGGTTTTCTTATATAAATGTCTAAGTAGTAGCTTGGAGTCTTAATATGTGCCCGGTGTACAGTAATAGACTCATCACTCACCATAGTGGGACGTAAACTTAAAAACTTTTAGGTAGTTTGTAGGCTTTTCACAAAGACGATACCATATCTTAGTAGTCAAAGTTTATATCAGCGCCAAAAAAAAGATTTTAGTATTTTATTTTGTATAATCTTTACTGCAATTATATAGTCTTCAGTGTCTAGTAAGCGTTTCAGGAGAATAAGACTGAGGAAATGTCGACATACATACATACATCTATAATCGATTAGGGTATTTTTATACACGAAGTGTTGATGATTTTTTAAGTATTAATATCGTGACAACCATTAACTTAACTCTGCTGGCTTATCTTGCTTACCAAAGTTTCCGAAGCAGGCACTCCAAGGAAAAATCTGTTGAATGATTTATAACATATATGAAGAACGTACGCAAGCAACTCGAGTTATCTTTAACTTGTGATATATTGCGGGCCGCGAAGAACGCAATAAACAACGCCGGCTCCTTCTTTATATTAGAAAAGTTGCGCTGATAAATGAAGTTATACGGACCGGTCAGCGAGGTCTAGGTCGCGCGTGCGAACGAAATATGTACAAAAAGTTAACATTGTTTGTGTCATGTTTGCAAACAACTGTCAGCTGTACTCTGCGGTTCTCTTTACACCCCACCTTTGTTTTTATGTACATTTATATAGGAAACGTGCACACCAGTTGTTCAGTCTTTACGAATATGTATTTATTATTACTTTACGAAATAACGAAAACATCGTTACAATATGAAACATTTAATATAATAGTACTCATAATACGTATATGGCTGCTGGTCCTGGGTTCAAATCCCGGGTCGATTTTTCTAAGCAATTTTTCTAATTTTGATCTTCTAGTAGTGGCTCGAAGTCTGGATTGTGCCCGTTGTATAGAAATAGGTATAGTAAGTAGTTGTAGTTGCTACAAATACAATATAAATATTACAGAATAAGTTATAGGGTAATCATTTATTTATCATTTGCTTTTTTAATTGTTGAATTAAATGTGTTCAATGATGATACATCTCGATGTTGCAGGGAAGCCACCAGGCAAGATAGATTGCAAGCTTTTTTAAATAATTTAGTATGACGAAATACTTTTAGTATATACATACATACATACATATCCTCACGCGAAGTCCCTTACGGGGTAGGCAGAGAGCAATTTAATGATGTGCCGCGATTCTTCTACATTCATCACTGTAATTTAATTTTATGTTTGCAACCGACACGACTAACGTAATATTTTACCAATTGCTTGTTACCAGTTGTTTTTTTCCGTAGTGTAATAAGCCATGTTTATGTACATATAGATCCTTATTTTCCCCATTACCTTCAATTCCCTTACTTGCAACTTTTTAGTTTTCCGTTGCTCAGTTTGAGTTTCCGGTCGCCTATGAGCATATTTCATTACGATTCGCTGGGTAGCTCGAGGTGCATATTGATGAACCTGCCATCCGAAGGTTCTCAACCACAATGCACAGTAAAATGACAATCGAAACTAACCAAATCACTTGCAGTGAAAATGTCTGAAGCGTTCATAAAACATTGTCAAATGGATAATTAATTTTGAAATCCGAATGCTCGTTGTAATAATTTCACGAATAGTTTCATTCAAATTTAAAACTAATCAAATATCCTTTATTGTGGATTACAGATAATAATAATGTTATAATATAATGCCTACAAATTCGTTCTTTTGTATTCCAGTGCCGAATAGGCATACAATTTATAATACATTATTGAAAACCACAACGAATATTTATATAATGTAATGACAAAAATATGAGATTCTGGGTTTAATATAAATTTAGATGCATATTTAACTTCGTTTTGTACTAAACCTCCTTATATAGGTACAGATAGATTTGATTGCCTCGGTGGTCCGGTTCTTTGCAAGCGCGACTGCTGATTGAGAGAACTTGTGTTCAAATCCCAGATCGGCCACTATTTGAATTTTTAAATTTAGAATTTGTAGTAGTCGTTAAGAGTCTAGGATATGTGCCCGTTGTATGGGAATAGGCTATTCCATAATGGCTGGCTAGTCGTGAGACTGTTCTATCCTTCTCTGCGTACCACTTTGAGGATTATAGGCGTGATAAAACCACTGCTACAAATAAAACGACTGTGCCACTGCGTGGAAGGGGTTAATTCAAATATCCGCTTGAAATAGTTCCAGTTTATTTGCGGTATATCAGGCGCAATAGACCGAACTGATTTATTATTGTTTTGCCCTCTATTGTCGCCATAACTGCCAACGTGCTGGCTGGGTTGTTTGCGGGGCTTTCCCCATGGATTTATGGACATTCAATCGACGCAAATACATAATAATATCTATAGCGTTATGGTCGCATTCTTTACGCACTCGTACATATACATATTATTTGCGAGATATTTAACTGTTTGAGTGTAGAACTAGACTCAGAATAAAATGTATATTATGCAAGCATTCCACTGAATACAAAAATTATATTAAGTTCATAGTAATTGTCCTAATTGTTCGTACACAATACTTTTATGAGCAGCGTGTGTCGATACCAATGAAGGTTCCAAGCTCCAAGTAATATTCGGAAAAATATATATATCGTTACAAACAATACACGCAAAAATATGTAAAATGCTTACAACAATACACGTATAGCTTAAGTAACAAATGTAAATATATGTAGGTATATACATGGCTGGCTCGTTTACTCGTTACCGCGCGTGCCCTATCCCCCGCTCGCATCAGTTGTTAAGCAGGTCGCTCGCTTTTTTGCTATAACACCACCCCGGATTAGGTTAAGCGGTGTTGATAACTTCAGTAGATACTGGGACTAACAATGGCTAGAAAGAAGTTGGGGCGGAATCTTCACTGACACCAATAACGCTGCCTTAACTTTGCGAAATTTATTTCGTTATTATTTGTTATTTTTAACTGTGATCTCGTCTAGTTCTCTAAATGTATGTTATGATCCTGTTATAGAAAACAAAAACCTCGTTCCGTGAAAATAAAATAGAATATCTATACATACATATCTTCACGCCAGGTGCCTTACGGCATGTATCGACATATATCAACATGTATAGTTTGGTCTAATTCATTAATGGTGAGGAGAATTTTCTAGTTAATAAAACCGATAGAGGCTGATTCCAAATACACGTACGAAATACCAAAATTAATACATATTCGTAAATACTCATTGGATCCGAAAAGTCATAAAATATTTTCATAATAAGAATTCAAGGGTCAAATACGCTAGACTACGTAAAAGTTCAAGTTCTAAAGAAAACTGTTTGTTTTTACTTCATTGAGAGCATCTTCAAATGTCTGTTCCCGGCGTTTCGGTACTCGTTATTTTATTATTTGCTTGCACCAATTTGACTCTGCAACTGATGGTTAATGAAACGCATCTCTATGGAATACTGTTCGAGAATGGTTTGGAGCGCGTATTATTTAACGCGTTTACCAATCTTTGTTTTCCATCTGTTCTCGTTTCATGGTACAAATGTAAAATTCAAAACATTCTCATTAAATGAAGATATATTCTATCTGGGAAAGTATCTTACTTTCAACATAATAAATGAATAATAATTTTTCATCTCGTTTACAAGATTCTGTACAGTTTACAGTAGATAGTGGACTTACACAACATTACGCTTTTGTCGTTTTACAATAGTTCTTATGATTTTTTTGTATAAATAAATAGCATTTCTTTAAACATTAAATAACAAAAACTAAGAAAATTATTTAAATTATAAATTTGCTTCAAGCCTTTTTATATTTCTACTGTTGGATACGCGTCTCCTATCAGAATATCAAAGCCAGAGCTTACCACTTTGGCCAAGTAATTTTAAATTGCAATTGCGAGTTAATAATTTATTAAACAATTTACACAAGTCTTCAAATCTATTCAATGTTACAGTCAGCACAGAAAGCATCTGTATTCATTTCATTGTAAATTACAGAACATAATAGTTCTATATACAAATGTGTTACGGTTGAAATAACCTAAATTACGTACCTACATGTATCAAAACATCAAACATTTAAAAGTAGACAATAAACATGCTAGTGTTTACTGAACAAGTTAAACATAAACCTGAGCGTGGAAACTTGTACAAACTAATGCTCGAGTCTTATTTGAAATATATTTTTTAATTACTGTAATTGTGTGTACCGAGCTTTTGTTGAAACAAAATTGTATGTTTTCTTCTACGTTAGTTTTTTCTCTCTAAATGTATTGTCCGCAGTGTTTCATATACTGCGTAGTAACAAACAATATGAGATAATATAGATATACGAGAAAAGTTACATTACATGCAATATGTTACAGATATATAATTGTTATACCGAGTAAATTATACCGCAGTATGTACGAGTATATATAAGTGTAGTGATTGAAACGTTTTGATTACATTTGTATACACGTAAACATATAAATTTTATGAACGCTCAACGTTTGTAAGCCCGTTTGTGAACAAGCATTGTTAAGCTCTTTATTACTCGCCGAAGTGCAATCAAAATTTTACTGAAACGCTGCGTAATAAATGTCAAAGTTGTGTGCTGTAGCGAACGTGCGAAATAGCGGCCTTAATGACATATCTGCGTAATGTATTACTCGCAAACAGCGACGTTAACGCACGTCGCCAATAACGCCGCCGGGGCGGTTCACTTATATCCACAATATGAAAATATACGAATGTATACAATTTCGACAAACATAAATTGGTTTGCAATGTCACGTCAACCCTTACGGTACTTACATATGAGCAAGTGCCTTTGACGTGACATGGATAGCAGTGGATTACGCTTACGGACACATATTATATTCTAAACTGGTGTTACTGGTATCGTTTGTGTCGTTACTGTGGCAGGTCCTCATTTCAGCACAAAATTTGAATTAGGTTTCAAGCAGATGGCGTGTGTATGGATGTGTATGGGCTTATGTATGGGTACATACCAGTATATATGTATGTGTATATGTATAATTATATATTTATAACAACAACATTTTTTTAAATTTAAATAATAAGCACCTATCTTTACTTTTGATCATCACCTAGGTCGACTGCTGGAAAATGTCGTTCGGCTTTAAGTCAGGTAAAGCTTTAAAAAACAGGTAAACGAGCTAACAAGCGAGCGAAGAATAGGCGTGATTTTTTGTTACGTAACCGAAGTCAAATAGTGAAAATTGTTATTGGTTACATACACATGCCTACGTAACTCCTTCATATCGTAGGTAATAAAAAAAGTTACAATTCCAGTAAATTAATATGGAATTTGAAATGCGATTAAAACTGGAGTCTTCACAGAAATTTTTAAAGTACCTACTCTCAAGTACAGTTCGTTTTAAAGTGAGGAAGAAATAAAACAATCGTTTTAGACCTAGTTCGAGATGAAACTTTCTTTTAGTGGCTAAGTTTTTGTTTAACAAAATTGGGAATGAGGTTAGAATCTGAAAGAAGCTATTGTGAGAACACTTCGAAAATGTTTACGAGACTTGTCTATGATTTGTCTATGATTACTTTGTTATCTAACGTCGGACGTACGCAGCATTTTGTATGCGCGTATGTATGTAGCAATGTAGCAGCAACGTACACGGTGCGAGAACCTGCGCTCTGCGATCCCCAACCCGTATGTCCAGCGTTGGGTTTATGGGCATAACCCCTCAGGGGACGTCTACAGGGTGATGATGATGACGTAGCTTTTACGCGACTTGAATCTACGTACCTATATATCTACTCTTACACATGTCTCATAACTTCTATTAAACATAACCAGGTTCATTAATGTTATGTTTATTTATTTATTTGAAACGTATAAATGGTTTTAACGTTACTGTAAAATATGTGGATTAACTCATTTTCGTGCAAACATATGTTCTTTTGCGTTAAGTGTCTATTACCAATAGAGGTCTGCATAGAATCAATTTCTCATTAGTCCAACATATCAAGTGTGAATGTGCCACTTGCTATAGCAGTTAATAATTTTGAAAGTCAATTAATTGAAGTCCCTTAAAGACCTTGTTTTCTCGCGACCATGTTTTATTCATCACGTTAATTAATTTTATGGTTCTATGGTGTATGAAATGTAGCATTGAAAATAATTTAAAAAAAAAACAAATTCACGCCTGTACTTCCCGAAAAGGTAGGTAGAGGAAAGGTGAACACCTCCACTTTCACCAGTTATCTTTACGTCCCACTATGGAATAGGTAGTGAGCCTATTGCCATACATCGGGCACATATCCAGACTCCGAGCTACTAATAGAAAATCTAAATTAGAAAAATTTGGTAGTGCTCAACCCGGGAATTGAACCCAGGACCTCCCGATCGGTGGTCGCACTTGCAAACAACACGATCAACGAGGTAAGTTGAAAATATTTTTTTTTAATTAAAAGTATTGATTTTAGTTTGGTTTAGTCTATTGTGCACGTGCCAGCGTTGGACACTAATATCTTACAGAAAAAATCGATACAAAAGCTCTTTGAACACTGTCAGCAGATAAATAAAGTCGATAAGATTTCTTCAATCTCCCAACTATCGGTCAAAATTTTGATTTTGAACTTTGATGATCATTTGAAGGAAATTCGAAAAATCATTATGCATATAGAATATTATGAACACTATTGTTTTACTTGTATATTGGTCTGAAAATAAACATAACTTATAAATTTTGACTATCATCATATTTATTTCTGTAGCTCTATAATTTATAACATATACATAATTATTAACAAAAAAATCAAGAAAACCTTATTTATATGTTAAAAATATATCACATTCAAAATGAGATTTCCCATATTTTAATTATTATTTTTTCTGAAATTAAGAGTCAACGAGGCAAATCGAGATATCTGTTTAAAATAGAAATGGCGAAATTCCGCCTGATTGATATTAAACGACTTTAGCACGCTCTCTCAACATCTGTATTCATATTATGAGTGAGATTAAGCAATCAAAGTTATAGAATTGATTAGAAGGAAAAAATTCTAGAATGGAAAAAAAGCGAAAAGTTATGAAAAGAAACTTAACATTTATTTGAACATTAGTTATAACTGTGTAGAATAGGTGAGACAATAATTATAATATACATATAGACTATATGTATAATATATATAATTATTGGATTAAATTATTCGTATACTAGAGGTTTGTGTCGTTTAGGCTTTTACTGTTGAACTTCGATAGAGGTCTTAGTTCTGTTTTCTGATCCAATAGAGTGGCGACTAAGTTTTCGCTCTTCACTCGCTTATAAGCTGTTGGTGGGACGACGGAAGCGGGGCGGCACGACACGACCGGTTCGCGTGTCCACGGCTCACTGCTATTAAAACCAAATTAGCGCAGTACTTCACGTAATTCAATAAGCTCGACTTCTGACAAATTAGTGAGCGGTTGTTTTGTTACCAAACAAACTTTTCATCCACGAGTTTCACTTGTCTATTGTTTTCTTATTACATTATTCTTATATGAAAGTACGAACATCGTTGGTAAAACGAACAATTTATTTCGTAAACTTTGTTATGCCTCATACCTTGGCGTATTTTAGTGCCTGCCTGCCTACGTACCTGCCGTGTAATTTAGTGCCTGCCTATTATTAAGAACTTCAGGGATTATTATGTGTCTGAATTATCACCTGGCAGAACTTGTATTAACAAAGAAGCTTTCTGAACTTTATTTTCTACTCGGTTAGTTAAGACATGAAAATTGAAGTTTGTTTGAATGAAAATTGAAACTTCTAGTAGATAGTACATTCACCTCTACAGTTAGTATGTATTTGTATCAATTATTGAAATTATAATCTACATATTATATGTATTAAATGTCCTTGATTTGTGTCGCGAAGTGAACCTTTACTGTGGGCCTTATTGACATGTGCAAAGACGCTCAATGGACTGTTTCTGGTATTTATCTACGCCACATATGTATATTTATATACGATAGATTCCAGAATGGCGAAGCTTTTAGACGAATAAAGTATTTGCTTATTTAGAACATTATCGTTAAAAACACATTTGGTCAAAAGATAAAGACGGACTGAGTCATCTCTCAAATAACTCTCAAGTGTATCGACAATTGAAATTAAATCATAGATAGGCATTTTGTTTTATTTTAAAGAATCTAAGAACTCAATATTTCACAGAACTTACAAAGTTGGTACTTATATGTAGTACTTATACATAAAAAAAATTAAGTTCCCATCTCAAGAACTATTTTATATTTTATACAAAAAGCATTAAGGATCCACTCTGAACTTGTTGCGAACGCTTTTTTTGTATTTCATTTATTTATTTAGACACACCAACAGCAATACACGCAAACATACGGGAACGAATAAATTTTAAAACTAATTTAGGTTTTTCACTGTTTTGTCACTTCGTATTGTCGAAAAGTTTATACTCTTTAAATAACTTTAACTTTACTGATTAATATGATAAAGACAAGAGTGACAAAAATGATTTTAACACTTATATTCTGAATAAACTTTCCTAGAACAGCTACAACACGTCTACTCCGATACAAACCGTGTCGTCACTCTTGAGTAGCATTTAGACACAAAACACGTTCAGACATGTTTAGATACCGTCAGACTCTTGACTCTTTAAAAGTAATTTGTATACTTATGTTTGAATTCATAAATAAATCTTAACACAAGAGAACAAAAGTCGAATGCGAAATCTCGCTTAGATAATATGATGGCGGTTCATTGAACTTCGTCTCGCGAAATGTCTTACATTTAATCTCTGTGATTTCTTTCTCGCAGCGAAATGAAGCTTATTTTTTTATCATACTCGTGCCTACGTTAAACTGATATTTGATACATTAGCTACCTGCGAGTGATGTATGAGTTGCCGCGTCAATTTATACATCCGTGCGAGTAAGTAACACGAGAAAAAGTGACGAAAAACCTACCTACAACTCGGTATTCGCTGTACGGATTTAATTGTTTGTTCTAACAACTGTTTATCTCGTATCTGTTATTTCATTGAAAACTACTTTGCCGTTCATAAGGATTGTCAAGGTAAGTTGTCAAGGGTCATCTCATTGCTGTTGGAGCTGATTCGCGCACTAATATGAAGAAGAAAATCTGTTTACAGAAATAGTTTCCAATGGAAGCGAATGTTAGACGCAACTAGGTCTAAAATATAAATTATCACGAAGTACTCGTATATTCAATTTGAGGCGTGTAGGACTCCCAGACGACTTAGTACTAGTGATCTTCGCTGCGAACTTCTGAATCAAACAGTTTAAAGAATTCTTAATTATACTTGTATTTCCCATTAATAGTTTTTGATATAGTAGGTAATTATTATTAAAAAGCAAAATGTATTGTTAAAAAGCAATTAGTAGGTATGTGTTAAAGCATTCATAGGTCCGACGCACTTGTAAATAAATACTCTACAATACTCGTATATAAAAATAGGATTTTGGGCAGCTTCGAAATTAGCATCTCTTGTGCTAAATGTAAACAGTCTCTTGTTTAGGAACGGTTGAAAAATTGTGGTCTAATTTGATTCATGCCAAACCCAAAGTATGACGCAAGTGCGATTGCTGATCGAAAGGTCCTGGGTTCAAATCCCGGACCTGGCACTATTAGATGTTTCTAATATAGATTTTCCACTAGTGGCTCAGTGTCGGGATATGTGCCCGGTGTATCGCAATAGGCTCACCACCTATACCACAGTGGGACGTAAACGTAACTGGTGAGATGTGAGATGTACTACACTCCTCTGCCTACTTCTTCGGTTATGTTATGTCTTAATGGCAGAATATTTAGAACCCGCTCAACCCAGAACCGCGTTTTAGTAAATGGCGTCGAAGTAAGACTTAAAAGTCCTCTCCGGTTGAATTAATATAAATAATGAAGCAATATTTCAGTTTAACGGCAGAAATTAAGCGCTGGCGGCGGTTGGCGCCTCCGGGACCGCGTTAGCTTTGCGCTTTAAAAGGTTTTTAATAAGTCGTAAGATTTTGAATAAATGTTTGTTATAGACGTTTTCCTTGTAGCTAAGTGTTGTGAAGAATGAACAGATGGACCCGTTATAAACATTGTTTATTCGTTTATGGTAACATTAAAAGCAGCTACGAACATTTTATGCAAAAAGTGTTTTTTGCTAGTATTAGGCGCGTCCGTTGAAACCAGCGTCTGGCAGTACAAGCTGATTAGAAGTTAGGTATATACAATGAGTTGATCTATAAAAAACGTTTAACGATAACGTCGAGTTCTAACACTGTTATGCAATAATATGCGCGCGAGAAAAATATCGGGTAGAAGACTCGTTTATGAAGTAGGTACTTATACAATAATTACTACGTATGTAACATATATGTATAAGAATGGGGAACAGACGTGGGAATGTGATAATGTGCAAATTGACAAAAACACATTTTCTATATTGTATGAAATATGCAATAATTTATGGAAACTGTGATGTACTAATAAATGTAGGTAGTTCAATGATGACGTCTCGCTGACTCACTTTCGATCTGTCATCGGGACGGGGCGGACGTCCCCATTGAGCGTGTGTCTACTCACTGAACACTTATCGTTTTATTTAATAACTTGGTAATGTAGTGGACACCACATGTACTAACAAACTTGGTCCATTATTAAATACCTGACGGTTCAACACCAAGTAGTGCAAGGATAGCAGGAGCATTCGAAACAGTAATAATACCTTGGAAAATCTCTTCCGGCCAGGTGTGATGACGAACTGCGAAAGACTACAGGCAGAATCTAGATGTCGCAAACCGAGGACAGGGCACGATGCCGCTCTTTGGGCGAGGTATATCCAGTAATAGTCCAAGATAGGCTGATGATGGATACATCTCACATCTGGCTATCGGTTCCCAAAATGGACAGGACCTATGTTATTTTAATAATCCTCACGTTGGTCTTGCGGGTGGGGGATCGCATAGCACATCTCACAGCCCACAGGTGGTCAGGGCATTAGCAGCGCTTAGGAAGACCGCGCCAATATGCAATCTGCACCGGGTTTAGTCGCCTTTTACGACATCGCGTGTCCCGGCAGGGTTCGGGGAATGCATTCTTACTCTGCTCCGACACGGACAAGATTCTTCTTCATGAGCTCCCAAATATTGTAACGAGGGCTGCATTATTTCACTGGTTCACTACGCTCGGTGGAGTTCATGATGAAAGATCCTGGTTAGCTTTGAAACTAGTCGAGCATTTCTAAAAAAAACATGTAGAAGTGAATCCCTTAAATATTCTGAATAAATAATTATCTTCTATCAGTATAAAATGAAAGTTTATATAAAAGGACCTCATGTGGGTTCAAAACCAGTCCATCCATCCCTAAAAACATACGTGAATTAAGCTGGTACATATTTATTCAAATATATTTATTTACTTAATGGTAGGCCAATTTACAATAACATTTGAGTATATATTGCAATTGGATAGCTCTCTAGCTGCTCATACAGTTACGTTGCCTATATGAATACCAGCGAAACGTTTAACAGTGATGGGATATCAAAGTTGAGTGTATAAATTGTTTAAAGATTTCAAACGCGCATCGCCAATAGAAATGTGCAATCGGCGGCTCGCATCGCCGGTGCGTGCGCTAATCGCGCGCCGCGGCGATAACCATCGAGATGCCAGCGACCATTAGCCGTTTCACCGTTATCGAAACGACTAAACATATTTACATATATAATATTCGCTGCGTTATTATAGCAATGCGAAAGACGTTTTATTCGTATGTTATTTATTGCGATTGTTATTCGATGTCCATCCTCGCGCCAGATCCTTGCGCGGGTAGGCAGAGAGCACGGAATGCGTAATATTTCTACCCTGACAGATCTGATGTGATTTCACTGCAATGAAAGCGTTTTAAACAGATTTCACTTTAAACAGATTTCACTTCAAGTATATTTATTACAAGAGAGTTAAAAGACGTATCAGCAACAACAACGCTTTATCAGCTTGTAAAATCTAATTACTCAATCCGAGAGTTTTGACCAAGATAGTTTTAGTGTAACTCTATTAGAACCATAACAATACCATCATTACAAACACAACATCCGAATAGGATATTGTGGCGAGGATTCATGACCCATGGCTCCGGCCGCTACGTTACAAATTTGGTGGTAGTAATAGCATTGTTACCATTTAATGGGCTGATTTACTATTTTTTTGGAGAATCGATAACCATCAGAATGACCATAGAGGTGATATCGAATAGAAGTGCTTAAATCTTATTATTGCTGTACCGCGGATCGGCCTAAGCTGTCGCCGAATGACATATGATAAATTTAATTAATTAAGTATGTGATAAAAAGTGTAGCTAACAATTAATAAATATCCTTTCAAATACACTCTCAAAAAAATATATACCTAAGTAACAATGATACCGACCATTGTGATATTCGTCAAATGTATTTAGAACCTCACTATCAATAGAGCACTAATCGAGTATACTTGACTATAAACTAAATAAAATAACTTAAAACCTGATGATCGCAAGCGGTTTTATTTAAGTAACATACTCAAAAATAATCAACGCGCAAAATAAATTCTAAGTCACCGCCAGAACAACCACAGAGATGATATTCATCAGAATTTAAAACCCCAGTTCCAATTGACCGTGAACACTCTAAAAAATTCATTCAAT